>VXAY01002934.1:675139-718234 GCA_013399855.1 Oxyruncus cristatus | reverse complement strand
TTCTATGATTCTATGATCATCTGGTCCAGTAGCCTAAGAGGAGGGTCACCAGACCAGGCTGCCCAGGACCGCATCCAGATGTGGTTTGAATATCAAGGATGAAAACTCCACAACCTACTGGGACAACTTGTTCCAGTGTTTGACCTCCCTCATGGGAAAAATAATTTTTTCTTGTGTTTAAAGAGTATTTGTTTGAGAGTCATTGAGTAATAGAATAGCCTGGGTTGGAAGGGATGCTTTATGTAGCATAAGTGATATTGTGTCCCAAGTGCTGCCGGCCTCGCAAAAACTGTCCTGTAAAGGTCCCTGACACTCCCCTTCAACTTTTTGTGAAATATAGCCATTTTTCACATGAACCCTTTAAATACCTGTGAAACCCAGCAATGGTCACGGCACTCTGTAACTTTGGCCAGCTTCCCACAGTTATCTGTCACGGGCAGCACTGTCTCATTGCATGGCCAGTAGCTCTCCACATGCCCTCTATTCCGCTTAACCTCAGCTGAAGGCCTTGTCACAGATCTCATCATCTTCTGGCAGTTGTAACAATGGAAGAAATTTCCACTATTTTTAATATGAAACATTAACTGCAGTCTGTAACAGCTAGCAATGACCTCTCTCTGTGTCCTATATATTAGTATGTCCAGTTTATACCCACCTCCTCAAAGCTATACAAATCCAGGTCCTTAATTTAATTCAGCTAATTTCTACTTTCTCATGTTAAAGGCAGAATTATGAGAAATATTTAAGATGTACTTTGTACTCTGTTTCAAAAAGCTCATCTCAAAAGTTTCAGAGGGTTCTAATCTTCTCTGTTCCCCTTTTAAAATCAAAATAGAATAACAAAAAACACAGGGCTATCGGGATTTCTGTGCTTGAGAGCTGTTGGGGGTGGGGTTGTATAATTTAATGTGCCTGCATGCAGTTGCAAAGTGCACATCTTGCCCCCTCCTCTTCTTCTCCAGTGTTTCTGTGGTTATTCTTCACATTTTATTTCTATTTTTTCAAATTAAATATAAACATTTTTCTTTGCCAGATGAAAAAAATTAAAATAGTTCCAACAAAAAATGCGTAAGTTTTTATTTACCACTGTTTACTGTACAAGAGGGATGGGAAGAAGACTGAGAGACACAGGATACATGACTGCATATATCACTTTCTTAGAAAACTCAACTAAAAATGACATAATATATTGGCATTGCAGCTGCCTTTCCCCCTTGTTTCTACATCATTCTTCTTTAAAATCAAGTATCCTGTTATCCAAACTACTGCTGACACTAAAATACATGCTATCCCCATTTTCTCATAGCCAGAACTGGGACTGAATGAATCATTCCTATGACTCACCAAAACTCTTTTTTTGCACACCAATGTTATAATGTACTTAAGGATTTAACACAAAAAGTAGAGTTGCCGCCCTGTTCTGTTAGAATCTTTTTTCCTAAAGATTCAAATTACTCTCTTTCAAATTATTTTAAGTTATATTCTTCCTGGGATTTTGCTTTATTGGCATCAGATATAAGAGCAATTAAAGTTTAAAAGCTCAGCTTTCAATTTTTGAGGATAGTTCTGAAGAAAAAGACACAGACCACATACCTAGAGTGATATTCTAGTTAAAAATATCAAGAGTTATCTTTTTTTTTTTTTTACACAGTTCTAGTGTCTAAATGAATGCCTGGATTAAGCACATTTTATATTCCTGCACTACAGCATCATTTCTCAGCACAGTTATCCAAGCGGTAGAAACTACAAGACTCACTGTAAAGCCTCCAGCCCAACTCACAGAAGTCACACACCAGCTATCCTTTCTTGATGAAAGACCATATGGTACCCTGGGACACTAATAGTGAGATTTGTGTTCTAGTCCCCTGCAGATACTCAGAAAAGCAAAAGGGAAAATAAATCACCTTCAACCACCTGGATAACCGTAGAAGATCTACTCACATCAGGAATTCTTGTCCCAGATCTGGTATTTTCCCCATAATTTCATGTGGAACATTATCACACTCAGCTACTTACTCAGCAGGACATTTAACATGAATTTCCCTCCAGAGGGATTGCTCATGACAGCATGTGAGATGGGAGACATTTGAAAGCTGGTGGAGAGGATTAATCTGTGTTGAGTGTACAGTATGAGAAAACAGAAGTGCTTGGGAGGAAATCTGAGGAAATAGAATGGTAGGAGGTAGCAGAATGAGAGAATTGTTTTCCTTAGTGCACAAATTACAAGGGCCAGTCACAGGAAGAGGGTTTGCTTAAATAAGCAAACACTCAGAGGTATTCAGTGACTGTTTGCTGTAGCTTCCTCCTTCAAGAACTGTGAGTGGTAACAGACTCTGAAGCATGTGCTGGGAAGGAAGTAAATGCAGCGATTGAAGTGAATCCTCTTTAAGGCAAATCTTGGCGATCTAGAAAATGTCTTCTGAACAGTGTACATGCAGCTTTGGAGATTACCATTGTGACCTTAAACCTTGAAAATGGCAATCCATTTTTTTTGTTTGTTTGTCAGTGTGCAGAGCTACCCTTCTAACAGCTGAAAGCTTTTCAAGAAATAAGAAGTTGTTTGGTGTATGATATCCCATAAGCACAGTCTTCCTGTGAGATGTCTAACTGAAGGCAAAAAGCTTATTAAGTAAGTTCATATTGAACTAAAGAAATGCAGTTCTAAATAAAGTTCATATAAATAAATCTAAATAAACACAGCTGTGATATTTCAGAAAGTAATGTTCTTTCTATGCCTCCTTAATGTATGAGACAAGAGCATATCAGTGTCAGAGTTTAACTTCTTTATGCTAGATGATGACAGTTTAACAAAAGGTTTGGCAAAACTTTTTTTGCCAGTTTTGCCAACCCCTTAGTGCCCAATCTTGACAGATCTGCTACAGATCTGCTATGGGGCACAAGCACCTTTGTCCTTTTGACTGCTTTTTCTAGGAGCATGCCCATGGTGCAAATTCTACCTGCTAGCCAATGTGGTTGTGGGTCTAAGCTTCCCAATCCTGCATGGAGACAGAAGACATGCAGTGGGGCTTTCAGCCACTGTAAGATGGCTGAGAAAATGGCTAAATCTTGACCAGATTTCCCTGTAAAGTCATGATGGCATCTCCATTGCTTGATAGCACCACACTCTGCAGCTCTCACTCGCTGTTTCTACTGAATGAAGGAACTCTGAACTTGGTGAAACATCTAACCCTTAGTGTCATGCCAACAAGAAATGTTGCTCTGATGTAATTCATTGTTCTCTTGGAATAAAATGGTCCAAGTGATAATATGGTTGCTGGTTTTAAATGTCACCAAAATGTCCATAGCATCTTGAACAAGCATTTAGGTATCATTTTCATTCATTATGAAGGAAACTTTTTCATAATCATTTTGAGTTTGGAGCCTGATACAGCTGATAATTGTAGGTGATATGCGTTGATTTAATAAAAAATAAGGCAGACTTTGAATCTGAAATTTCCAATATTTTGGTTTTCAATCTTAGTATGTAATGTCCAGAAAGCTCATTCAAACTTCCTGGATATTGTTGATGTTAAGACGAAGATTCACTATAGAGCTTAATACTTCTGTCCTATCCAGACAAAAAAACTCAATCTGCTTGCAAAACCAGGGTCTTTGTGGCTGGAGAGAAGGTATCTCCCAGGAACAGTGTAATAGTGGAAAATAATAATCCAGCTCTCTCCTGCTTGGGGGACAGAATAGTTAATTTTGAATTAAGCTTTTTTGCTTTCTCTGAAAGGTAATATGTAATATTAAATCACGCTATAATGTTACCACAGTGTAGAGAATGCACTATGAATTTCCAAAGACCAAATAACTGAGTGATTTCCTTTAATTCCCACAACTCTAAGAAAAGGTCATGATTGCTTGACACTACAGCTCAGTTGAAAGGAACAGTTCAAATGGGTCATCCGAGTAAGCATGTTAAGGGAAGAAAGTACCCCAATCATTCATTTGAAACTTGCCAATACCATTTCTGTGTATTTCTGTCTAGTATTCCAATCCATGGGCAGAATTAGCCATAACAATAACATACCACCATCTCTCTTAGCTTATAGTCAAAAAATCTGAAAAAGTGGAGTTGATCTCAATAACATGGATTGCCTTCCAATTAAAGAAATAAAAACATGCAGACTTCAGAATAATTAAGATCATGTAATTTTTAAACCCCTGATGCTTTCCAGAGACCTCTTGTTCTCTGGCATCCATCCTGCTTTTGTCGTTTCTCAGGCTTGGTAATGTGCTCAGAGTTTTCTAACACAAATATCTAGGAACATTAAAAAGTTTCTGCAATGAAATTACAGAGGCCAAAAGATGTTTCTTCTGCTAGTGAGTATGGACATAAGAAAAATCCAGAGGGGGAACACCAGGTTATGCATAAGTTGGAGAAATCCTGAAGGCAGAGAATCTTTCTCCCAGCGTTTCATGGACTGTGTATCCCTGAGGGTAATCTGAAAAATTACTACCATGATTTTCAAGAGTACCTATCTTGTCTGCAGCTCCTACATACTAAAGGAGAAGTGTCCCAGCAGAGTGCAGTAAGCCTGTCAGAATTTGATACTGACCGAGTGCATTTGGGATGGGATAGTTGGTGGACATCCCTCTAATTCTGTAAAACTTTCATGTTGTCAAGAATACCATTACCCAAACATTAGATATTGCCAACTCCCTATCTGGTTTTCCATAGAGAGGATCATGTGGTGTGCAATACGTTTGAATTTCAGCTTTCCCCACCTAGGGGAAATATTCAGTTATATATTTCATATTTCTGTCAAATAGAAACAAGGAGAAAAATTAAATTAGACAAGAGAAGGATGTATGATGTCTGAAGGGTAAATGCTTCAGGCAACTGAGTTAGATTGTTTCTTTGATTTATTAAATAAATCAGCTGGTATTCCTAACCTAAACACTATTTTTACTATTCTTACTCTGTCTCATATTGATGGGTTCACTGATTTTTCTGAAATACCTCCCCTAAGCTTCCCTAGGTTTAGAAAGACTATGGGGAAATAAATCCATGACAACATGCCAAAGTCCATCACAATGGGTGCTGTATCACAATTCATTTGATACAGGTCAGCTCAGATCATGCAGTTGGAAAGCTGACATTGATTTAATTAACTGCAGTACACTGTATTGTTTTAAAAGGAGATATTCTATCCATGTTTTACATATACATTTTATGACATACCCACAGCAAAGAGCTACAATTGGAACATTGGAAAAGAACACAGAAAAATTGACTCACTGAATAAAAAGCTGCTTCCAGTTTAGTTTGATCCAAGAAAGAGAAGTAGAGAGGGTCTCACTGAGAGGTAACAGAATCAGACAGTAGCAGTAAAGTGATCAATTTTTTTTCAAACTTAAAACACATAAATAAAAAGAGAATACCAGAGCTCTGAATATAAAACTACAAAAATCAGCAGGGAAAAAAAATTACTTTTTGAATCAAAATCTAGGCAGAAAAATAGTAACAGTAATTTGGATGCCCAGGTGGACTTAGGGTTTGTTTGTTTAGGTGGACTTAGGTGTGTTTTTTTCTTATTTTAGCACTATTGAAGTGATGCTCAGGTTTGAGCCCAGAGTGTCTGCTGCCACCTTGGCTAATTTCCTTAGCACTGGAAGAAATGAGGGAAGTAGTAGACATAAAAGTGCAACCACACCTCCACTGTAAAAGCGAAAAGCTGATCTCAGCCACATAGGGATCACAGGGAAGAGTCCTGTGACCCTCTGACCGGATGATCTCCTTCATTGTGGGTCCACCTGTTCTGTGCTGTAGTTATTAACATGGGATCCCAGAATCATAGCATTGCTTAGGTTAGAAAAGACCTTTAAGATATTTGAGTCCCATTTTAAACCTAAGATTTCAAAGTCCACCACTAAACCATGTCCCTAAGTACCACCTTTATATATCTTTTAAATACTTCCAAAGGCGGTGACTAAAACACCTCCCTGGGCAACCTGTTCCAATGCTTGACAACCCTACCAGTGAAGAAATATTTCCTAATATCCAATCCAACTTGAGGCTGTTTCCTTTTGTCCTATTCCTTGTTACCTGAGAGGAGACCAATGCCCACTTCGCTACAACCTCCTTTCAGGTAGTTGTAGAGAGCAATAAGGTCTTCCCTGAGTCTCCTTTTCTCCAGGGTAAACTCAGCTGCTTCTCATTAGAGTTGTGCTCCAGACCCATCATCAGCTAATGAGATAAAGTAATAGTGAGGGACCCAAAACTGAACACATAATTCAAGGTGCACCCTCACCAGTGCTGAGTACAGGGAGATGATCCCTTCCCTAGCCAGAAGACTTTCCAGCTACTCTTCCCAAGCTGGTAGCATTGCATATCGTGGCTACTGAGAAAAATGCAGTGCTAGAACATCACCTGGGGCAATCCAGGGCTCATTAGCTGCCTACAGACAAACAGGGAGAGCTGCAGGAGATCCGTGATGTACCTTTTCCTCCATCTCATCATCCATTTACTTTCTGTCCTCCCACAGTAGTAATAGGAGATGGAGAAGAAATGAAACCAGAGCTTGCACATGTTCACTGCTTATGAGGCTGTGCACTTGTGCTAGAGGGCACAAGAAATCCATAGCCAGGCTCCTGGCTACAGCTGCCACTCTTGAGGTGTCTGAGATGGTGCATCCTCCATATTCCCACAACCCCGCTTTTACTCCTTGGTGTCATGATCAGCTGCTGCTTGCTCTGGATTTACAAATGGTGTGGCAATCTCTCCTCTCCATGAGGAAGTGTTGGGAGATGGTCTAACAGCAGTGAGCACAGTGACACTCAGTGACGCTGAGCTACAGCACTGAGACAGACTGACTGCCAACCACAGTGTACTCAGACTGCAACCCATGCCCACAGAGCACGTGCAAATGGTTTAACAGATACCTGAAGGAGCAGGAATAAAGTTGTGCTTTAATCCACAGGTATAAAAAGGAGAAATGACATTTCTGCAACCGAATCTACATGCTGGTCAAAATTAAATGAATGGATTCAAACTGTGATTCAAACCAACCACTACAGCTGGTTCAAACCAACATAGTATGTTGAAAATCGGATTCTTCCCCAGATATCCACTGTTTCTAGTTCTATATTCTAGTACTGTGAGAATCTGGGTAGTATTTTGCTGTGGGATCCCCTTTCTGTTTGAGAATGTAAGTGAGCTAGCCTCAGGCTCAGACTTTTTCAACACCTGTGAAATGATATTTTCTTTTTCTGTTCCCTCTCCCCTAAATGGAATTGTTATTCCCAGTCTCTCTGAGGCTCACTTACTCACAATTAGGGTCAATGAAGAGACATAAGAAGGAGATGGAGTATTTAGTCTTTTCTATCAAGACTGTCTTGAAACCAAATAATTCAAAACAAAAATGAATATTTTGTCACAGCTTAAAGAACCTTTCTCCCATCTATTTTCCTGAATATTTTTGCTTTTATTAGAATGTACTTGATTTCCTCTCATAAGGATTCAGATGGGAAATGAAGTAAATGTGAAAAATGCGTAAAATTATGACCTTTGTTTTTATCTCAAGCATATAACTTCAAGCCCAGACTTTTGAATTTGATAGAGATTTACTGCAGATTTACACCATTTTAATGGATCTTTAGAGGTTGATGATTACGGCAGCTAACTACTCAGATTGGAACAATCAGAATGCACTAAATTCAGCAGCATGAAACAGTCAGTCTAAACTTGGCTAGAGACTGGGCTCCGGAGTGGAGGTAACATAAACAAAGAATGTTGAGACTTAAATGATTTTGCCATGTAACTTTCTCCTTAGTCTGAAGAGAAGTCATTTTAAGCAAACGAGGAGGAAAAAATACCTAAATAAAGTATAGGGAGGTATAAAAGATATAAGCAACAAAATGGTGTTTTGTCCAAATAATTATTTTGTTGTCAGATTTGAACTGCTTTTATTGATGCAATATGTAACACCTGATACCTTCTAAAAGTTTACAGACTGTCAGAACAACAGAGAGATTTCAAAGTGCTTAAATTTCAAAAGCTGTAAAAGTAATATGTTTAAGAAATATGTTTAAGCCTGCCTATCAGCTGTGAGACAAAAAAGGAATAAGCAAACATGTACAGCCCATGCTGCCTACATGTACAACATTTGACAAAGTATTTTTATCAGATGCTGATGCATTGGAAGAAAGGGAGCTGATAAGACAAAATGGATGAGACTTATTTCTTTGTCCCAGGGGACTTCAGACAGCTTAGCAGTATTGCAAGTCAAACTGTAACTCTCTCATGCTTTGCTGGCATTTAAAATAAAATAGACAAGTCCTGCCACTACATGGAAGGCTATAGAAGCAGACAAATCATTATGAAGCATAGAGCATGAACTGCTCCATTCCCTACCTCTATGTAAATAATGGTGTTTGAGACTTCTTTTGGGTCACTATAACGCTGGTAGACAGGCCTCAGAAACAGCAATGCCAAGGTCCAAATTTTTAGGACCCGGGAAGCCATTAGGGGGTTTTTGTTGCAGACTTTTTAAAAGAGTCTTTAGAGCCAGACATACACTTTTGAGATCAGTGTGGTCTCACTTTGATGGGAAACTAGGCTGCTAGAGGAGTTGGGAAACAGCCCTGATTCTCCAAAATGGCAAGGATTTGGTAGTGTTCTATTTCTGATACAGAAGGAAAACAGGATTAAGAAAGAAACCAAAACCAAACAAACAGACAAACAAACAAACAAACAAAAAAACCAACACCAACCAACCAACCAAAAAAAACACCATGTTTTCAGGGCACCTAGTTCTGTTTAGGTCCTTATTCTATTAAATTTGAATTTTTTTTCTCCCATAGCTCAAGTAAGCAACCTGACTGCAAGAAAATGTTAAACTCTGGTATGAGTTAACTCTTTATTTCTTTCTAATCTATTTTGTGCAAGAAATATCCCCAAGCAAAACCAGTATATTAGATTAACTATAACTCAAAAGTATTTCAGACTTAATGTATTATTTTTTTAATGAAAATAAAAGTGTGTTTGAAACTTTTTGAGCTATATTTAGTCTTTTAGTGAAATATTGTTTTCTTTACCACACAGAATTTAATATCCAAAGCCCAGCTGAAGGTTTGCATAATCTTTGTATGTAACAGAAAACACAAAACACAAAAGCAAGGTACAGGAGACTTAATCAGATTTTTTTCTCCTACATTATCTCAAAAAAATTTGTCCCATTGTTCACTCTTCCTCGAACCCAAAAGCTTGTGTGGGGAATTTAAGAAATCACAGAGAACTGTTACACAACAAGCCAAGTATTAGGAAGGTGTTAGGTCTGAACAGTTTCCAAGTAATTTACTTCTTTAGAAGAAAATGGTCTAATGTTTTTGCCAATGAAATAGTTTGCCATAATTGCAATACTAATTGCATATACAATTGCAATACAATTGCACAGTATTTTGGAAAAAAAAATAAAAAAAACAACAAACAAACAAACAAAGAAACAAAAAAACACAGTCCTATTAATCTTCTCTTATTCAAATACAGGGCAGCTTACATGATCACCAAATATATTTATTGGGAGTTCCTGATAATTAATACAGTCACAGTCATGTGAATCAGTTGCAAACTTAAAGGTTAAATTTGCATTACTATTTATGATTAATGTTAGCAATCAAAGCCATTGGCAAATTCCTGCTAACTCTGAGTAAGGAGAATAAACAGCATTGATATATTACTTCTGGTCTCTTCTTTCTTAGTAAAGGTGAATACACATTGTAAAAGAGATAAGGACATGACCTATTGGAGTGAGTCCAGAGGAGGGTCACAAAGACGTTCAGAGGTCTGGAGCACCTCTCATATGAAGACAGCTGAGAGAGTTGGGGATGTTCTGTATGGAGAAGAGAAGGCTCCAGGCAGACCTTAGAGCAACTTTCTAATACCAAAAGGGGGTCTACAAGAGACAGCTGGAGGAGGAGCTTTATAAGGGCCTGTAGTGATAGGACAAGGCAGAATGGCTTTAAACTGCTGAAAAATTCTTTACTGTGAGGTTGGTGAGGCACTGGAACAGCTTTCCCAGGGAAGCTGTGGATTCCCCATCCCTAGAAGCATTCAAGGCCAAGCTGGACAGGGCTTTGAGCAACCTGGTTTAGTGGACAGTTCCCTGCCCATGGTGGGGGGGTTGGAACTAGATGATGTTGAAGGTCCTTTTCAACCCAAACCATTCGATGATTCTATGATAAGGGAGATTCTGCCAACTGCACAGAGAGGAGGCAGCAGCAGAATAGCAGCAGGAGAACTGCCTTCACCCAGGGGTAGGGACAGGCACTGCCCTGCTGTAGAGATTCACACCCAGGGTGCTCAGGCAGCTGGTCAGTCACAAGACAGACAGAGAACAAATGAGCCCTGAGCCATTGCTATCTTGTGTAAAGGTATTTGCTAGTGAAGGAGCACCTGCACCCTCCCACTGACACCGTGTGCCAGAGGCACATCACACAGCTCATCCCTTCCACTCCAGTCATGGCCGCTCTTACCATGGAAAAGTTCTTCTCTGATAAATCACTGCCTTTGTTGGCACAGCATTACCTGCAGTAAAGGGATTGAAATATATCTTTTAACACAAAATCTGAGACTGCTTTCAATATTTCTGAATCCTGCTACATTGTGGGAAAGTTCAAAGAGCAACTCTGATCACTATGACATTGAATTTCTAAGAAACCTACAACAGAATTAAGGGAAATAAATACGAATTGTTGTATTTAAAGAAAAAGAATGAGAAGAAAATATCCAGAGGGCTTTTTTAGAGCTTTGAGATAGAGGTGATCTGAGAAGAGGATGATAAAGGAAGCAGCCAAAATTGAAACTAGGGACAGAGGTTAAAAGTTTCCCTTTAAAATACTTTCAAATTTTAGCTAGAGCTTACAAGAGATTTAAGGATTGGAGTGAAATTACTGAGCTCAAGCTGACTTCATCAGAGCTATTCATGTGAGGAAAGTGAGCAGGATTTGGCCATGAAACAGAAAGGCCTTTGGTCTTGTTTTCGTTGCCAAGTATTTTCTAATTGATACTGCATGTAAACTCTGCCCTCTGTTAATACACTAAATAATCAATGCTATCCAAGCCAACGGGTCATTTTCTGCCTAAAACGTGATTTTGTTTGTATCACTGCCACAGGGGCGATAAGGGAGCCAGGAAGGGGCTGTGTCATTGGACATGTGTTCCTTCCCCATGCTGCACTGCATTTGTGTTATTCCATGCTCTCTAATGGAGAGGTCATAGCCCTCTTAGCTGTAGTCCCCTGGTAAATCCCCACCCAGCTGTAATCCCTTGCACCTTGAAGAAGATGGGATTCCTCTGCTTTTCCTGAACACTGCATTATGTCCCAGCAACTACCAGCCAGCTTTAGAGACTGATTATCCAAATCCTTACAAATTACACATGACCTTTGGAAAGATACCTAATTAGGGAGAATGTACTCCAGGGCTTGGAAAGCCACAATGTCCTGAAGAGAAATATGGAATACTTTGGACATCTCAAACGATTTTGGTAGACTGTAGAATAAACTCCAAAACAAGATTATGAGTTGCTGTGATTCAGCTTTTTTGATTAATACTGTTATTTCGCAGGATTAAAAGCTTACTAAAGAAACATGTTCAACTTCATGGCATAATACAAGAGTATTTTCAGTATAAAAAACCTGTGACTTAAGGCTGGTCTGTAAAGCCAAATTCTGTTTCCCAACAGTTGCCTATTTTCTGATGGTATCCCTATATATTATAACACCTAAAGTATGTAAAAGTTACCTTAATATTATACTCACATCTCAGAAGCTGACCATCTCTCACTTGCAGAGTTCTTGGTGGTGGTGCTGGATGCTGACTCTTGTATTACCTTTTTATGCCTAGGAAATAGTGAAACTACTGAAGAAACTTGCCATATCAGGTGCTGGTGATACGTAATGACTTGTGAAAACAGAAGGTCTCTCTTTTAAGATTTTCCTCACTTCTCTTCCGTAATGACTAATTTTGTAATATTTACATTGAAGTCATAGGTGGATCCAAAATTTAAGGAATTATAATATCAAAGAGTTACTCTTAAATCTAACACAATCAGAAGGAGACTTAAACCATCGTTCAATTAATTTTTGTTTAAAGTGATAAGATCTTAAAATACCCTAAGTCATGCAGTCTTGGTAAAAAAAGCCCAGATACCAATAATGTCTATGCATTTCTCCTATGATAAGTCATTCTTGCAGCCAAAATATGCACCTTATTTTCTATCTAATTGTGACTTTCAGCCATTACAGTTTCATTATGAATTTTCTTACTACACTCAAATTGTTGTTTGCCCCCACCCTGTGTTATTCTTTGATAAGTGAAACAGACTGAGTGCTTTGAGTGCTGCACAGTGACATCATCTCATTTGCTTTGTAATCGTTCTTCCATGAACACTCTTCAGCGATGAACTGTCTGTGTGGACTACACACTCCAAAACAGGACAGAGGGGGTGGGATTGCTCTCAGACTACAGCCCAGATGGCTCCCTGAAAGGTAGTCACACTTTATAGTTAATGAGGGTTCCTTTTCATGTGTGATTCACTGTGGGCTTTGTACACTTGAGATGAGGTGAATAATACCCTAGAAATGCCTATTTGTAGATAATGACATCATTTTGATGAATTCTTGTATTCTGGATGCAGTAGCACTAGTAAAACTACATATGCAAATTTCTTTATCCTACTTAATTTCCTTAGTTTACCTACTCAGCAGCTGTGTTTGCCTATTTGTTTAGTGTCTCCAGAGCGTGCTCCATCCCTCTGGTTGTTCTTATGGCCCTCTTTCTGAATTTATTGCAACTGGTACATTTCCTTCTTATGTTGGAGTCCCAGAGCTGGACGCAGCACTCAGGTAGGGTCTCACAGGAGTGGAGTAGAAGGGGAGAATCGTCTTCCTTGACCTGGTGGCCACACTGCTTTTGAGGCAGCCCAGGATACAGTTGACTTTCTGGGCTGCAAGTGCACGTTGCCAGATCATGTCCAGCCTCTCATCCACCAACACCTCCCAACATCCACCAACACCCCCAAGTCCTCCTCAGGACTGCTCTGAATCCATTCTCTGTCCAGTCTCTATTTGTGCTTGTGATTGCCCTGACCCAGGCCCAGCCCTTCGCATTTGGCCTTGTTGAACTTCACAAGGTTTCCGAAGTCCCACCTCTCAAGCCTGTCCAGGTGCCTCTGGATGGCATCTCTTCCCTCCAGTACATTGACAGCACCACACAGCTTGGTGTTGTCATAGGATGTCAGTCTCTCTGTACTCTTCCCAGGCTACCCATCCTTGCTTCCACCCTCTGTAAGCTTAACACAGACATACAGAAGAGTATACTTTATAGTCTTCCACATGTTCAAACACAGAATGCATACACGTGCAGGAGCAGACAAGGACACTGAGGTTCCATATATGTGAATAAATGCATTGAATTAAAGTTTCTTAGCACAAGTTTGGTCTCAGATTTCAGAACCTGTAGATTATCCAAATAAGGAAATTTCTAGCATGTTCATAGGTCTTCTGATTTCTTATGTAGGTAATCAACAGCATTGGTGCATGACACAGCCACATATTAATATAAAAAATGCCCTGAAGACAAGGTTCTCTTCCATTAAGAATATTAATACACTAATTAATGTCAACTATTAATTTCAGTATGCTTTCATTATGGCAAGAGGTTTTTTAAAATTCAAATTAATTAGTAAAAGATTTACAATTGCTTCAGAATCTAAACCAAGAAATGGTTTAGATTAATCTTGTATTTCTTTCCTTAGAAACAGCAACTTAACCAAATTGATACAGTTTACCTAAAAGGGAAACTTGTGACAAATTTTGATTACCACTATTTTTTAATTGCTTTTTGAAATTCTGAAATGTTCTATTACAATATTTTCTAAAAAAATACTGCATTTTTTCCTGATTAAGAGAATCTTACTTAAAGCAGTTAAGAAAAATATTTCATGAGCCTTCCAAAAAATATTTTTTTTTCAAAATTAGTGAAAGGAAACCATCCAATTTGATGTAATTTTAATGTTCATCTGTGTGAGTGCATTTCACATATGATAATCATAAAAATACAAAAGTATATGTCTGTTTTAAGTCATCTTCAAAGTATTGAATAGCAAATCCTTAGGAGAGAGTATAAGAAAATGCGAACAGTTTTGCTTCTTCAGACTACCTTTTGGAATGCAGGAATTGATTGCTCAGCGACTACCAAACATTTAATAAGCATGGATTTCTTCCCGGACATAGTTTCTTTTTTTTTGAATCTGTGCAAACTTTTTGCTTCTACAGCATCTTATAACGAAGCATTTCAAGTGTAGCTATGCATTTTATGCCACTTGCAAGCTTCATTTCATGCTCCGAACATTTTTTTATTTGAAGCAATGAATAATTGCCTATCTACCTTCTCAGCAGCTATCATAGCCAGCCATAGATATGTTTCCTATGCTGAAAAGCCCTTGAAAACTCTATTTATTTTTTCTTATACAAAATCTGTTCTTTATCTTTTAATTTCAGTTCTTAAACTCTTTTGACAGTCCAATTTTTCATCCTGGTTTAGTCTGGGAAAAATGTTGAAATACTAAAAAAAAAAATTCTTTGGGGATGGGAAAATCATTTTCTGTCCAGCTCTAAGATTCAGTTCCATTTTACTATCAAGAACAAAGCATACAAAATCCACAAACATGTATAATACATCTGGAAACAGGTACTTCAATACTGAGAGATTCTTAGACAATGAAATAAATTTAATCTCCCTGACTTCCTCAGGTGATTTGTTGCCACACAACCTTCTTTTATTTTATTTTCAATAAATGTATTTACCATTAATAATTACTACCATCTGTTCGAGTTGGGGTCCAATTTGTAGTGCTATAAATTAGAAGTAGTTTTGTAGAAATAAGTCTGATTTTTGCTTAGATGATAAACTTGGCCATGTCCTACTGTTTTCATCTATGCCCACTAGAACTTTATAAACAGTAAACTCTGTAGAAAGAAATTGGGATAACCTCCGAAATCAAGTCACTTTCATGAGTCACAGAATTTCCAAAGGACATTAACACTTATGGGCACTGAAATGAAAATGTGCAACTTTAGCAAATACTCAGCACATCTTCATTTCAGTTTATGTATTTATATTAAGAACCAAATAAATGAAACAATGATAATTCGAGAAAATCAAATGGTATCATGCATTGATTCTGCAAGCTTACAATTCTGGCCATACCAAAGCTGTTAATATTAGTAACCAACATGATTCTAGATGTGTTATGTGCCATCTGCACAAAAAAATAAAAGTTTTTATGGTTCTTTGCTTAAGGGTGATGCCAAATAAGTTATGTATCAGACAAAGTCAATTGGATAAAAGGGAAAATAAATGGTGAAAAAAAGTAATATATATCTTTTCTCCTGATACATTTAAACTGAGAATATATGCCTCTCCAGAAGTTGTGTTTCACCAAGACTAGATAATAAGAGATCAATTTAACAGTGACTATGCAATATACAGTGATTGTTGCTATAAAAGACATTAATCCCTTTTGCATTACCTTGTTTGCAACTTTGAGGGCTTATCCACAGGATAAGCCATAACAGGTGTCTTCACATAATGTGATGGATTGAAATACACCTCAAATATGGAACTACAGAATGAATGACAAAAGCAAGAAAATGACATTTGAAATACAGAAGAAAATTTGCAAAGAAAGGAAACATTTTTGCATGAGAGTAGCATTGGATAAACTAAATAAATTATTATTCAGCAACCATTTCTGAATGACAAAAAGCAAGAAAATGACATTTGAAATACAGAAGAAAATTTGCAAAGAAAGGAAACATTTTTGCATGAGAGTAGCATTGGATAAACTAAATAAATTATTATTCAGCAACCATTTCTTAGTTGAGCTCAATTAAATAATCCACAGTTTATTTAAAAAGATCTAATTTTTTTGCTGCTAATTTAGGACTACAAGACAGTTACTATCTAACATATAAGAACTGAAAATTCTAATAACATAATACAACATCAGAGACTTAATTGGTGGATGCAAGTTTGTCTTGAATACTTCTTGTGACAGAAAATCTAGCAAGGATGCAAAGACCAGCTCTGTAATTGTTGTTAAGACTGGTCAGCATATCAGACAGCAAATTTGGCCTCATATGTTTATATACCGGCTTCCTGCTACAAGATTAAGAATGTAGTTTCCAGTAGTTCTATTAATCATCTATCAAAAAATTTACTATTACTCTATACCAAAAAAGTAGCATGTAGGCAGAAAAAAAAAATTAGGCAGTTTCAAGCAGATACTGTGATAGTGATTTTACTGAATCAACTGCCAAAGTAGATTAACTTTTTTACTTTGAAGCTCCAGAGAGCAGAATAAAACCTACCAAAATACCGGGGAGAATGTGTACTGTTAGAATGACTATTCAGTGAAGGTTTTCATTCTGTCTGGCACTTCAAATACAATTTCAATGTTCCAGTTACCCTCAACCATAACACTTACTCTATTTCAGTAAGAAGAACTCATTCTTTCCATCTGAAAAGCTTTGAATTTGACAGCCAGTTTTGATAGCTTGCTTCCAGATCCCACATCTAGTCCAGGACCTACTACTTCTGCATCAAGCTTCTAGGATGCAGACCTCCTTTTCTCTTCTATTCACCTAATGCTCTTGCAAAGTGTCTCATGATCCCATCTCAATTTCTGAAAGCTTCTTTCTGGTCTTGGCAGACAAATTAGTTTTGTATTTATTTATAAGGATTTAATCTTCAGTATGGAAGGATTATAAGAAGAAGCACAATGGTATGTGTTAGACAATTTAACAAGGTAAGGAGAGAGGC
Source organism: Oxyruncus cristatus (assembly GCA_013399855.1). NCBI lineage: Eukaryota > Metazoa > Chordata > Aves > Passeriformes > Cotingidae > Oxyruncus > Oxyruncus cristatus. Next base: position 701,404 of record VXAY01002934.1, on the reverse strand, counting down.
TGGCATCATGGGGCTGAAGTGGGAGGAAAAAAGAAGACTGTCTTGTGTGCAAGTGGCAGATAGATCAGTTAAGAGAGGACAGGACTGTAAAATACTGTGACCACAAAGACAAAATCTTACACTTGCTTCGGTGGACAAACAAACAAAACTTTGCTCTAGTCTTGCGGGTTGACATAAAGAGGGAGAAAAATTCTTTCTAATGTTTCCTTGTTTGAAGAACCTCTATCTTTGATGTCCACTGATTTTTCCCATCTGCAAGACAACAAAAAAATCCTGTTAAGTTCCTGATGTGCTGTGCTGGTTTTGACTGTATTAGGGTCAGTTTTCTTCACAGTAGCTGGTATGGGGCTGTGCTTTGATTTGTGTTGGAAATAGTGTTGATAACCCAGGGATGTTTTCATTATTGCTGGGCACTGCTCACATAGGGACAAGGCCTTTTCTGCTCCTCACCCCACCCCACCAGTGAGGGGACTGAGGATGCACAAGAAGTTGGGAGCGGACACAGCTGGGACAGCTGATCCCAACTGACCCAAGGGATATCCCACACCATATGGCATCATACTCAGGATATAAAGCTGGAGGAAGAGAGAGGAAGGAGCGGGACATTCATCGTGATGGTGTTTGTCTTCCCCAGTGACCATCATGCGTGATAGAGCCCAGCTTTCCTGGGGATGGCTGAACACCTTCCTGCTCATGGGAAGCAGTGAATGACTTCCTTGTTTTGCTTTGCTTGCATGCACAACTTTTGCTTTAAACTGTGGTGCTTCGTGGCCAGCTGGGATCAAACCATGTCTTATGCAAAATAGAAGTTTTTGTGGTGATCACCTTTCATTCTTGTCTTTGCCTGTACCCACCTACCTCTGCCTCGCCCTGAGGCTGCAATGCCCTTTTGCATTACATGTGTACTCCATGTCAGTCTCTCCACGAACCCAACAGTCTCGTTCGCAGAGAAGGTTCTTTATTGCTACTCTTAAGCATGTCATTACATTAACATCCATTATCACAACAAAATTGTGATGACTTGTTAAAATGAAGTGTGTATCCATCTCTTAAGTAATAATACTACAAAAGTTCAGAGATCCATTTGATAAATATGCAATATCACAATAAAATATGCTAAATACATATCAAAGAGAAATACTAGAGATCCCAGGAAGTAAAGCTAGTACTAGCAACATACTTTTGACTTAACTTTTTTTTAAAATTAAAATTCAGTGTTGCTCTATAAATTCCAATTATATTTAGTCTTATATTCACATGCGTTAGTTCATCCATCAGTTCTTTATATCAGCATATGCACACGTATTCCTTTCAAAAGCTAATGCTGCACGTTAGCATATGAACTTCAGATATATTTTTTAATATAAAATTAGGGTAAAATATTTAATAGCTGCCCAAAATAATTAAAAGGTCAAATGAAATGGATGCCGTTGCAGGAGAGCGGGAAGGAAAAAACCCGCATCCCTGTTGTGGGTCAGAAAAAGCCCAGATGAAAATCTTGCCTGTTTTCAGTCAGGAAAAACAGGAAAAAGTCATTCACAAGTCAGATGCAGAAAACTTTTCTTCAGCCTGAAAAACTCCTTTCCCACTTTCAGATGTTGTTGTTCACACGATGGATCCACCAGATGTTTTCTCATGGAGCACTGGACCACAAGCAAATTGTGACATTCTGGAAGCTGCTGTAAAACAGAATTGCCATCCTCTCTGGTCGGCTCTACTGCCTGCAAGACAGACGAAATGAAAAGGGAAAAAATGCACAGGAGAGAAGGGATATATCTTAACACTGCAAGTCTTTCTGCTAATTATAAAACCATTTTGTGGTAGATTGTATTTAGGAAATCAAAACGTTTAATAAGTAAACAAAGTGAGCATTACTTTATGCTAGGTTTCAGCAGGACTACTGTATTGCTGGACTAGATTGTACAGCATACCAACACCATATCCCTGAAATATATTCATATGTGAGAATGTCCTTCTGGTAAAAATAGCTCCTCTTGTAAAAGAGTTCCATTTTCTGGACTGCTGTTAAAAATATCTTTGCAGCACAGCATGGAACAGCGGTAGGAATAGCTGGATTACTGCTGAGCAACCTAAAGCAAGGATTAAAGGTTCAGGTTCTGGAAGCAGTAAAGGCAGGTTAATGTGTCTGCCTCTTCCCCCAGCATCTCACTGGGGACAGGAACATGGCTACACCTTTCTCTTTCTAGAGTAACCATGTTCAGAGTGTACAAAACACTGGTATGCAGACTGGAGTCAAGCCTTGAAGGCAGTGAATTTCATTTTATAGATACATCTTTTCTCAGTTCTTGTACAATAATAATAAAAGAAAAAGTTGCTGAGGGTGACATGATTTGGTGTGATCGAGTAGTTAAACGCTTTTAACAGCATATTGCACGTTTGTAATGTGCATACTGAAAATGATTGCAGGGGTGAGATGAGGACATTGGTGCAGTGGCAAGATGAGAGGCAGATTCCATAATTCTATTTCACATCAGTCGTTTCCAGGCAGCAACCATGGTTTATAAAGGCTCTAAGATACACTGGGCAGTTGCCTGTACTGGTTCTTCTTTTTCCACTAGCTGTTTTCTATCTCCTCTCACAAGGCTGCTTTCAAGCACATTTCTAACTTCAGCTGGTCAAGAAATAATAGAACTTCATAGAATTTCATCAAAATAATTTGCTGCATTCCTCTCCTCTGTAAAATAACCTGACTGAGAAGCCCTATAATAGTTTTTTCTTTAAATACTCTTTTACTCTGATAAGAAAACAAAAAAGAGATGATTTAAAAATTCAAGGAAAGAAAAAAGTGAATATTTGAGTAGTTGTAGAGCATAGAGATTATGCAAGAGTATGAAGGACAAGGATATATGTGCTGGCTTTACATTTATTTACTTATTTATATTCTGGAAATCACAGCCAGGGAGCAAATAGATCCACTGTGTTAATGTAATATGTGATATTTTAAGCCAGAACCTAGGCTGAGGAATGAAGAGATTTCGATGTCAGGTTTTGAATTGCTACCAGTGGCTAACATTTGTGAAAGCTCATACCTTTCCCAGAGTGGGATCCACTGCTGCCATCCCACACTGTATTGCTGAAGCTTGAAACTTGTGTAACCTCCCACATTTTGCCCAATTCTGAATGCTTAATTCTCTGTGCTATTGACCACAGAAAAATATTTTCTGGAAGCAAAATGACCAGAAACTCTCTAGATTGGGGTCCATATTCTGTCATTTGGGAAGGTTTCTGTGCACTCTGTGTGTGTGACAAAACTGCACGATATTCTAAAATTATACTAGATACCCAAGCAACTGACAATCTGTTCTCAAAAATATGAAATCTAGACTTAGGGTAAAAGACACATTATTCAGCCTAATTAAAATAAAAGTCATAATGTGGAGTAGTAAAGCTGCTCTCAAAATTCTTAAGGCCATCACTCTCCAAGCAGTTCCTTTTAGCCCTGTGTTTCTAAAGAGAGACAGATATTTTCAAAAGCCCACTGGAATATTTTCTTCAGCAGCAACTCACAGAAGACTCCTTAAATGCAACACGTGTGTTCTCATCCAATCTGCAGCTATTCAAGTAATAGGTCATAACGGACTGTGAAAACTGGAAGAGTCTGATAGAGACACCTTCCTGGACAAAAAAGCTTGGGATATTTACCAGCCATCTGCTGTGTGACTATTAATGTAACAGATTGGGTGGGTAAGGGTTTGGAGGGAAACACATCTGGGACAGTTGATCCCAACTGACCAAAGGGACATTCTACACTGTATGATGTCAAGCTCAGGAATAAAAAGCTCAGGCACAGGAGTAAAAAGGGTGCTCACAGTAACGACATTTGTGTTCCCAAGTAAGTGTTACAGGTGCTGAAGCACTGCTTTACAGTATGGGACTGGACACCTGCCAAAGGGAAGCAGTGAATTAATTCCTCTTTTTCCTTGGCTCACACACACACACCTTTTGCTCTCCTTATTAAAATATCTTCAGCCATGAGTCTTCTTGCCTTTGGTCTGTTTTCATCCTGTCCCTCAGGAGAGGGGAGTGAACAAGGGGCTGCGAGATGAATCCATTTCACACTAATAAAATAGAGTGTTATATACAGACTTTCCAGTGAATTACTTGTTCCTTTAGATTTATTTTTATATCACACTTTTTCCACTATGCCCATTTTTTATCTGATAATCTGAAAAATGAAAAAGATAACTCTATTGCTCTAAGATGTAAGCTTGTCTTCGGTCCCGATTCTATACACAAGTATGTCATATAAGCAAGTCAGAAATTTTAATTTGCAATCATATGCTATAAAAATATAATCATAGAATCATAAAGTCATAGAATGGCTTGGGTAGGAAGGGACTTTAAATATCATCTAGTTCCAATCCCTCTACCATGATCAGGGACACCTTTTGTTAGATCAGATTGCTAATAATCCCATCCCACCTGGCCTGGAACATTTTCAGGAATGGAATATCCACAGCTTCTCTGGGCAACCTGTTCTAGTGCCTCATGATTCTCATAGTAAAGAATTTCTTCCTACTATCTAACCTAAACTGACCATCTTTCAGCTTAAAGCCATTGCCCCTTGTCCTATCACTACAGGCCCTTGTAAATAATCCCTCCCCTTCTTTCCCTTTAGCTACTGTAAGGCTGCAATTAGGTCACCCCAAAGCCTTCTCTTTTCCAGGATGAACAATCCCAATTCCCTCAGCCCTTCCTCATGGGAGAGGTGCTCCATCTCTCTGATCATCTTGGAGGCCTCCTTTGGACTCAGGTTAGTATACTTTCTGTGCTGGGGATCCAGAGCTGGATGAAGTACTCAAGGTGGGGTGTCACGAGAGCAGAGTACAGGGGGAGAATCTTCAATTTTTTGCACATCTTTGTTATGCTTTGGGAGGTAGTGTCATTAGTGTATATCTTTGGCAGGCCCAAAGGGTCTGGTCACATGGACTGATGGTCACACAAAATTCAGAAGCCTTCCGGCTTGTGAGAGTTCAATTGCTCACATGTAACCATGCTGATCTCAATCAGAATTCCAAATGCATATTCAATTCTTTCCCTACTTATATTATACCTACTCAAATTTTTCAGCAGTACAGAAGACCTACAAATGAAACGTGGATCTGTGTAAGATTACTGGGAGGGGGTTAAATTTTTTCTTGGATTTTTGTATCGTTTTCTTTATTTGAGTAATAGAACACTTACAAAACTTGCCTGTTATAAACTTTTCACTTTTTTCCACTTCACATTTTTGTGAGTATTTTAACGTAGAGGAGATATGCTCCCTAGAGATAATTTATAAACAATTAAAGTTAGAAAATTGTTAAAACAATCAAGAAATTCTCAGTTATTATAATATCCATCTGCACTACCCCAAAATAATTGTACCTCTACAGTTTTTCCATGTATTACCCCAAAAAGCCTAAGTTAGGAAATCCCTTTTTTTTGTAGGAATTGCTAAAGTAAAACCACATAAGTGGCATGTGTAAGCATATCCCACGAAAAAGTCTATTTTAGAAAAGAATAGCTTGGAGATTATCTTAAAATCTTAGTCATCAGAAACCATGTCATCTACAATGAGAAAACTTCAAAAAGAATAGAGTGGGAACTGCCAAATATATAATCTGTTATATTTTTTTATACATGTGGTTTTATTTTAATGACAACACCAAGTGAATAGGATTTAGGCACCTAAAGCTGCCAATGCATCATGAAAATCCCATCTTCATTGATGGACATTTAGTGATCAAACTGCAGTGCTCAAGAGTGGCCTCTGATGACCCCCAAAGCCCTTCACCTGCGACTGCCGGGGGATCACAGGACTGGTTTCCTCAGTCCTTAAAAACAGATACAAAAAACCCCCTTAAATTAGGTGGGTTAGGTCTCACCTACAAGTAACATCTTCATATATGTTGAAGTTATTTTGATGATTGTTCACACAGCAGAAATACCCAGTGGCAAACAGAAAGCTGTGAAGTGTTTGTTGAGAATATTCAAAAAGTACTTGGAAATAAAAGGGTTCCTGAATGGCTCATCACAGGTTCATCTACTAGAGGAAACTAACATTTGAACAAATATTATTAAGAAAGACTTGTTTGATCAGGTGTAGCTTGAAGATGAATTTCATTTCAGGTAACAGTCTCAAAATGATGATAATCATCTGTAAATTATTTGCCTGTCTAAACTTTTGTCTGCAGGCAATAAACAATCTAGAAAAGTGCCATTGACATGTTTGCAGTATCTCCTAAATTTTTCAGGGGTAATTCATGTTTTAAGTACACTTGTGATCTAGTTTTACCCAATCTATTCAGTCATTCAAACTTACATTTGTGTCAGTTACTTGAAGTGATGGGAATACAAATAATATGGAGTACTGAAATATGCTGCCTTATTTCCCTCTACATTTCTCATTAACCGTTTGGTTTTTCCCTTTCTACTTGTTGGCCCTTTTCTCATTTGCCGTCTACTATTCTTGACAGGGCTTGATATTTTCATTATTTTTTTTGCTTACAGTTATTTGTCTGTGGAAGCTTCCCTTGCTTATTTCTTTCTTATCTTTATAAACTTGCCTTTTGCTTTGCCACAATAGGAAGGCCCAATCAGCTCCCTCCACTCTCAAATTCCCTCTGTACTTTTTCACCAGCCCTCTCCTTCCTTCTGCTTCTGAGTCAGCCCAATCCTGCTCTACTAAGATTTCTTGGAGATTTGGGGTTTTACTTTATTTTGGTTGGTGTTTTTTTCGTTTGGGGAGGAGAAATAAGGTATCTTTCTGTGAAGTTTGGGCAGGGCAGAAAGTACATCTGTTTTTTCCTGTTCGTTTCTCAATGGATAGTAATAATAAAACCTTGTGTGTTGGGAAATGGAACACAAACCTGAGAACAATTTGCACAAGAAATTAGCAGACTTTTTATTATCACATGGTCTTGGTTTGTCAGAAGGAACATAACTCCTGATCTGATGGGAGCTACATTGGGTAACACTTTCACACTGTGGGACTTTTTCGAAATATGGTGAGGTTATATAGCCAAGTGGAAGAAAACCCTAAAGCAGGATGTGCTGCTGGATGTGTGTTATAGGAATGAGACTGTGAACCTAACAGTTCCTTGTTGTGACTGGGAAAGTAAGGTCACTGATTAAGACAAGTTGCCAAATGGGTCCCAGTTGTGCAATTAAACAGATGAGTTGCTGGAATTCCCTTTTGTTGTTCTTGCTGTTCCAGTCCATGGTATGAACAATTAGATGTCCTGGTAGTCATTTATTTCATTTCCTGCTCAGCCTAGCTTCCAAACTGAAAAGAAATATGAATTCTGTAGTGAAACTGAGACACAAAAATGCAACGCAATGAATTGGCACTTAGATAGACTCTTTGTCACCTCCCTTATCTACAGCTAGAGAAGGCAGATTGGGAATGACAACCTATCAATCTCAACATCAGAGTGCATATGAGCTATTTTTCTGTCCATCCATTCCCCTACTGAGGTTTAGGCAAACTACCATACTATGACAAACTGGCTGTTAACAGCTGTGAAGTACATCTTCCAAACAAACAAAACATATACAAATAAATGGCATATGTTGCCTTCTGTGAAGACTTCAGTTGGACACAGGAGGAAAAAGTCATCTTGGACATAAAACTGTTTTTTTGTTTAAAACAATTTTGAGACTTTAAATCTATCAAATTTTAATATTCGCAACAGGGACCAGAGCTTGGTAGGGAATGACAGTCATTTGATGTATTCTGGGAAAATTGCTGTTGAAAACTTGTTTTTTTATGAGGAGCAAGCCAAAAATTTAAAAACAAATAACCTCCCCCCTCCCAAACCAAATGAACAAAAATGAGGAGGAAGAAAAAACATGGAGTTATTCTTTCCATTTGACATACTAATCCTTCAGAGAAGAAAAATCCAGACAGTATGCTCAGTCTATGTGTCAAGAAAAAGAAGGTTTGTATATTACTACAGAAAAGAAACTGATGATTCTTATCCAAATTATAAGTTTGATTGGTTATTTCCACTACAGGTTGTCATGCCTAAGGTCCTGAAGCAGGAAACGAAAAAGAAGGTACAACTGAAACCACACTGATGACAAGACAAAATAAAAGTTGATGCTGAACCATTTTCTTAAAGAAAGGAAGCTAGGTTTGTGCCATGACTAATTAAACAGAGGGCTGTTTGATCACTGTCACAGTTACACAGATAATTTTTAAGCTTGATGTTCATATCAAATTGTGTTGTGGTGAGTGCTTGGTATTCCTTCACTAGACCACAGAAAGACTTGCAAGTTGAACTTTTGCTGTCCTTGTTCAACAGAGTTCAGTTGCATGTTGTGCACCTTTCAGGAGGCATGATCTGTGACACAGTTGCCAAATAGCTTCTTCAGAATAAAAATACTGTCTATTTAGGAGTAAGGACAAATAATAGAGAGAAAACAAAAATAAACAAGTTGCCCACACACCTATCATACTCCAGAATGTTCATCAATTTTTCATGGCCTTGAGAAACCTTCCAAAGTTCAGAGCTCAAACTGAATTTTTCTCCCTTAAGGAGTGTACCTCTTAAACTCACACAGAGAGGCAGTTTCAGAGAGGCAGTTTCCTTCCTCTTTGTTCTTTGACTTTCACTGTCTTTCACCAAAACATATTTTTGATCAGGCTGGAGAAGCCGCGAGAGTTCTCTGTGTGAGTATTGGCTCTTTATCATTACTTTACAGTTCACTGATGGGTGCCTATTTTTATTATTCATTTATTGTTATTTTTTAAAAAAAGATCTGCTCTTGGTAGAAAAGCCTTCTAGCATATGTGTTAAGGTGCTTTAATGGGTAGTTAATCACATGACTAAAAAGTCAGCATCTTTACTTCTAATCTGAATTCATGTAATTTTGGGAGTTATCTCCAGTCCTTGTACCATTTCTCCATATTATACAGGAATGCTCTCCATCATCACATTTTTGTTCCTTGTATAGTCATTTAGAAATGTCTGATGGCAAGCTACACTGTATCATTGCCTTTAGTAAGTTAACCAAGCCAAAATTTTAAATTCCTTTGCTAGGAGATGCATTTTTCATCTCAGTGGTCATACTCACAGCTTTCCTTGGCAGCCTCCAGTTTCTAAATCTTATCCAAACAGGTTCTGTGTGTTCTGAAGCCGATGTATTAGAGAAAGGTTACCTCTATTCAGACACAAGTAGATTGTTTGAATAAAGCGATGCAAGCTTTTGCAATACACCTCTGCAAAACTCTGAGGAAAATTAAGCTGATTAAACATTTTATTCTGAACATCAAGGTCACTATAGAAGGAAAGAACATGGATAGATTCCTCAGATGCTTATTGGAAACTGTACAAAAGGTAAAGAAGCAAAGTATGCTTACGTGGGAAAGATACAAAAAGTTATAGCATGACTTGAAGAGAGCTATTAGTCTGAAATATCAAAACAATATATTTGGATAATTGTCCATGTATGGAGATTGACAGTTCTTAGTTAAGTTCGTGTGCTGGTGTTGGCATCGCACGAAAACCACTGCCTGCATATGGAGATAACCAGAAACAGTAATAGAAACAACTCTAGTTCAAATGTGGAGCTGTGAGCAGAGCTTTCACACTGCTCTTGATAGCATTAATTAGGAAGCTTTCTCCACTTTGGAGAATAAAACTGGAGAAGTTCACACATCTCTAAAAAAAAAACCCAGCCAAACAACCAAACAAAAAAAAACATATGGAAAGAGCCTAATGTAGTGTAAGTATCAGATTTGGGATTCCTTAAAGACACTGAGTTGCTAAGAAAGCTTTTAATGGCTTACAACTTAAAGGCTTTTAGCATAACAAATCAGAAATATGGAACTTATTTACTGATTGAATTCTGTGGGAAAATACTGTAGAAATGTTGTCCTTGGATGTGAAAGGTTAGCGTTTGTACAGAGTACCCAGAAAACCCAGAGGGAATTCCAGCACAGGGAATACAAGCCATCTTACTTATGATTTGGACTGAAAGAAACTCTGTAAAAGCACCCAGTGAATGCTCAAGGCTCTCTTGCCTATGCTCCTAAATAGAAGGAAAAAAACCCCAACAACTGAAAACTGCAGTATTGGTGACACCAAATGAATTTATTAGAAGTAGTAACACCTATTGCCTTTCATTTAACTCTGCTTCCCAGCCAGCCAGTACACTCAAAGCCCACAGTTTTCCCAGACATAAGCTCTCATCTCATTATGGTGTATTCATACACGTGGGATTTTGAACAAGTCCATCTCGTGAAACGTTGAATAAGGCACTGGTCTGAAATTGGGAATAGCTCAGACTGGGGCTCGTTGCTACATTCCCAGTGGGGCTCAGACCAGCATCTGGGCATCTACGTGTGCTGATCGTCAGATGGTAGCTTAGCATCTTCTCATGACTCGCAAGGCATTACTCACTGTTTTGCACTGAAGCCTACAGTTAGGCTTCAGAAATATTTTGGTTACCTTGTCAAGGCCAGGAGCAGATCTGAGGTGCTGTCAAGGTCAGTCTTGCAATTAAAGAGAATTAATTATCTGAGCCAGTCACATTCCTAGGATTTTTTCTTCACAATGTTTGCCTGAAGTTATCTATGGAAAGGCCAAGTGATCACACATCAAAGCAATGTTCAAGCCACAAAAAATCATACATGTGTCTCCAGTGTAATGTATCGCTTACTTCAAGCAACACACTCCCATGTTTGTCCAGATGTCAGATGAGATGCAACACAAACAAAACCCCAGAGTAACATAGCACTGAAAACGAGCCCTAGAAGTTGAGCAAAATTCATCCTATGCAAATCTACATGTTTATTCTGTGATAAGAAGAACTTCTCTGGAAGTGGTGGATTTTTTTCTATTGAATATAAAAAGAGTTCAAAATGGGTACTTTAGGCTTAGACAATTGCTTTTTTAACTGTCTCAGCTAATTAAGGTATCTTAATTAAATCTCACTCTCATATCATAGTCTTCAAAGAAAAACAGTCATAGATTGTGCTGCTATACATAGTTACAATAATCCCAGCAGAAAACAAAAACTTAGTTCTAAAAGGTGTTTTAAGGAATTGGATGAAAACCCAAATCTGAAATATTCACAGAGTTACTAACATCATAACTTTCTTATCACTATGGAAACAAATCCAGTGGGAAATGACTGCGTATTTCTTTTTACGTACCAGTAATCTCTAACAACATAACTTCAAGTCCTCAGTTAGTGAAAACACTGTTCACAATATTTTTAATCTTCTGTCACATTCAAAATGATTGGGCATTTTATTCAAGGAAATATCTGTCTTCATACAGATGAATATGCTAAATATGGCATATGTTAACTTCATACAGATGTGACTAAGGATAAGATATAAAATTACAGAGACGGAATTAAACAAGCTTATGAAAATGTCAATATAATTGTTTAGAAAAAAATGTTCCATTATGCTCTCCCTAAAACAAAAGACACAAACCCAGTGTTATATGTGGCTAAAGAAGGCACATGAAATGTGTGCCCAATCATATCCTGGATGAGGTAACTGTAAATAAGTTTAGCCAAGACGTGCTGTAACAGAATTTGCCACTACAACATATATTACAGGAAAACCAGAACTAAGCTTATGGTTTTTAGTGGTTGTGGCTATGCCACCATGATAGGCTAATTCTTACATCTCCTTAAGTTCCTTAGTGTAAACAAGGATCTGAGCAATTTACAAAACACGCTCACACCAGTACACTCAGTCTGCCCTCTAATAGGCTTATTTCAGCACCTCATCTAGGATCTTCGTATTCCCCACTTTCTGGTTAATTCCAGACTTCATGTGAAATAATCTATTAATGCTTGTCTATATCTTCTCTTCAAGGCATATCGTATTTAATATATTTACCTATATTGACACTTGGTGCTACATGTGAAAGACACAGTTCTTGAGAAGTAACAAATCTAGTCGTCAATTTTACCATTATTCTGCATTTCAGTGAAAGTCCTATTTGTTTTACTTGCTGATCTTTTTAACAGTGCAGGATTATTTCTTCTTCAAAAGTTGACTGGTTTATGGCAAATGCAACATTTCTAATTGACTAGTGATCAATTACTGCATATGAGTTTAGCACACAAGGGTCTATTCTGAACCTTGTGACTCAACAGGAGGCCCTTCTGTATCCTTTTTATCCTTACCCTTTCCTACCTTTTCCTCTTCTCCCTCCTCGTCCGCCCCCCTCCCAGCCTCCACATAGAGAGTTTTGGGTTTGTTTAGGTTTGGATTGATTGATTTTGGATTTTTGTTTGATTTCTCAGTGTGCTTTATCCATCTAGTAATATAGTAGAGTGAACTTTGCCAATAAACTTCATCCTGCTGTTGCTTTTATATTAAACCTTGTTTTGCTGATACCTTTGTTGGTCATCCTTAAAACTCTAACTGGTGACAACAATATTCCCATTCTTAGTTTTTCAGAGGTTGCTTTTACTCTCCACCTTCCATGGATCTGTGCTTTAAATATTGATACACCAAGTCAGTGAAATGGTACTGAAATAACAGTTCAGATGGTTAATGATTTTTTTCCTTTGTTTTATATTTGTGAAAAATGAGATGGCTAACATTGAATTTACAGCAGGAACTTGGCTAATGCCTACTCTGTACTCAGCCAGACAGATTTTGGTATATGATATTGGACAAAGTTTCTTGCTGACCTGAAGGGAACTATATATTCCTCCCTTGAAGCTCATATTTATTAATTAAAATACAGTAACCATAAGACATAGTGGCAAAATCATCAGAAAATTATAGGTTTTCAAGGAATGATGTACTAGTAAACTGATCACTGAATATAGATTCTATAATTAAAATTATCACATCAATATTTTCCTTAAAATAGCACAGAATTCAGATGGCTACAATGGTAGAACTACAATCAGTTCTTCCCTGTCTGTCAATAAAATGGCCTTCTCTTAAACACTCACCATTTCACTGGCAGTATGGGAGCTGTTTATTTCTTATTATACTTCCTGTGGGAGAGTGTTTCTGTAAAGAATTCTTCCTATTTTCTTCTGAGGAAGTATGAGATTATTTTTAAACATATAACAAAGTAGGGATTAATCATTAGTTTAATACTAGTCTCAAAGTCAGTAAATAAAAAACTTTCCCCAATAAATTTTAAAAATGAGAGAGAGGGAAATAACAATATTAACAAATATGTAAATTTTGAATAGAAAAGGCTTGTATAGTGGTGAGAAAAAAACACACGATCAACTGAATAAATTAGCCATAACACATGGTACGATGGCAAATATTCACCGTGTATTTTCACAGTCAATATTTATATTCAGATGAAGCTAATGCTGTCAGTGGATAAACTACTTTTTTTTTTTTTTTTTTTTAACAGAAGAATAAGCAACATGATAAGCTAGTCAAATCCACAAAATGATGTGGATTTGGAAAAAAGTGATATCAAATATACAGAAGTTATAAAAACTTAGGAAAAACAGGGCAAAGAAAAAGCAATTTTGACAGTTTTTGCTAACTAAAATAGAATTGTAATAAAGCATAGTTTTATACAAAGAATAAACCTGGTAATTCATTAAAAAATGGTATTGCAGAACAGTCTATTCTTAACTATATCTGGAAGTAGCTGCTGAGCCTCTGTACCAATGACGTCCATTTCAATACATACTTTCCTTGGGGACAGCAGAGTGCAGAAAAACAATGATGTGAGAGCTACAATATCTTCCCATTGCAATGCTGTGGTTTGTTTGTCTGCTTGTTTTTAATAACACTGTAGTAATTTCTTCCATTTTCTACAGGATTTCATAGACTCCTGACAGTAGATACAGTATTAGTTCGGAAGCAATCTGTCTTGTCTAGGTTTTGAAGAAGAACTTCATAGAAACATAAGCATAGCAAATAGATTTGTTTTAAGAAAGACCTATTTAGAAGGTATTTAATGGAACATAATCAATTTAATTTTATTTGTTTATACTTGCATACCTTCACTGTACGGATTTTGGAGTGTTGATTCACAAATGAAATATACATGAGTGTTTACCTGAAGCTACTTTCACATTGTTTTAATCACCTGGCTAGACCAGTTGGATCTGGCTCTGAGAACTGATGGAGAAATACATGGAAGAAGAAGACCCATGGAGAATTTTCACTCTCTGCGCTTGTCAGAAAGTGTCTTGATGAGAAACCATTGTGTAAAATAACCCACCTTCTAACTAAAGTGCACTCATAATATATCCTTAGAAGAATAAAAAGTCTGTTGGATAACTCTAAAGTCCTGACAGACCTCCTTACCAGAGGAGAGGGCTAAGTTATGGAAATTCTATTTTAAGTGTTGTTGGTATGTAAAATTAGTTATCCTGCTCACCAGAAAATAGTTGGCCTCAAACAAACCAAACAGTTTCTTGGACAAAGTTCCTGAAAAAAGTTGGCACATATTGGCCTCCAATAGCACTTGTGTGACATGCAAAGCTACTAGACTAGAAAAACCCTCCAACAGTCTTCTGGAGATCACCTTTGCTCTCCATGAGCAAGAATGCAAGTTTTCTAATGCTAAGTCAAGAATTCTAATTCAATACTGATGATAAGTCAAGAATGTTGACTTATTTTCAGAACTGAAAAATGTTTCAACTAAAAATAAAGTAATTTATTTCTTTAAAATACGAGTTTATTAATTTAGTGCTCATGTGAGCTGCGGGTGGTGGGTTGAACTTAGAGAGCAGCTCAGTAGTGGCCAGTCAGACAGCTAAGTCTCTCTCCTCAACAGGATGGGTTGGAAAATAAGATGCAAAAGCTCAGGGGTTGAGAGAAAGATGAGGAGATAAACTACCTTCAACCATCATGGGTAAAATAGACTCAACTTGAGAAAAAACTTCTTAGCAATTAAAATACATTTAGGTAGAGAGAAAAATTAAAAAAAAAAAAGAAAAAGAGGAAAAAAAAGTAAAATATCTTCTCTCTACCCACCCCTACTTCCCAGGATCAGCTTCATTCCCTCATCCCCAACTCCTTTACCTCCTCTCTATTCTCAATGGTGCAGTGTGGGTCCTTCCATGGGCCGCAGTCTTTCAGGATAAACCTGCTCTACCATGGGATCTCCATGGGCTGCAGTTCCTTTGGGAAATATCCACCTGGCCCAGTGTAGGGGTCCTCCATGGGCTGTTGTCATGGTTTAACCACAGTCAGCAACCAAGTTCCACACATTCTCTTGCTACGTCCCCAACCAGTGAGACTGGGGAGAGAATCAGAAGAGAAACATTTAGAAAACTTGTCAGCTGAGATGAAGGCAGTTTAATAGGGAAAGCCAAAGCCATGCACACAAGCATAACCAAACAAAGAACTTATTCACCACCGCCCGTGTGCTGGCAGGTGTTCAGCCATCTCCAGGAGAGCAGGGCCCCACCATGCATAATGGTTAATGAGGAAGACAAACGCCATTACTTCAAACGTCTCCCCCTTCCTCCTTCTTCTCCCCAGATTTATATACTGAGTATGATGTCATATCATATGGAATATCCCTTTGGTCAGTTTGTGTCATCTGTCCTGGCTGTGTCTCCTCACAACTTCTCATGCACCGCTGACTTCCTCACTAGTATGAGAAGCAGAAAAGGCCTTGGCTCTGAGTAAGCACTACTCAGAAATAACAAAAACATCCCTATTATCATCACTGTGTTCAGCACAAATCCAAAACATAGCCCCATACTAGTCACTGTGAGGATAGTTTACCCTACTCCAGCCAAAACCACCACAGCTGTGACATGAATACCAGCTCCACCATGGTCCACTCCATGAGTTGCAGGGAAATGTCTATTCTGGTGCCTGGAGCAGCTTCTCCCTGTCCCTCTGCTCCCACGCTGGTGCTCACAGGGTTGTTTCTCTCACCTATTTTTTCCTCGCAATCCTCTGTGAGGTGTTTTGACCATTCTTTCATGTGTTTCCCCAAGGTGCCTCCCCCTCAGCTGCGGGCTCAGCTCTGCCCTGCTGTGGGTGGGTCAGAGCTGGCTGGAACCAGCTGTGTCTGGAATGGGGCAGCCCCGGCCTCCCCTCACAGAGCCCCCCTGCAGCCTCCGCTGTCAGTGCCTGGACACCCAAGTGTTGTTGTGGTATAGAGGATGCAGTAATTAGTCCCCATGGTGCGTGGGATGACAGTGGCTGTAATGGAAGCATTTCCCCTTAACCATCATTCTTTGAGTTGACCCCAGTGCTCACAAAATCTGAGAGACAGTATCTTTCACCATGACTTACTTAGCCTTTAGCCTTTCAATTGATAAGACCAACATGGGTGTAAAATATTAACCATGGCTATTTCAGAAAAGTCATGCTGGGACAGGATCAATTGCTTCCATGGAAGCCTGAGGACACCCATTGGGGAGTAACTAGGCACTCTTGATGCCATCCTGCCCCCAGTAGAGTGGCTGTATTTGCCCTCTCCTACATGCTGATCCACTGAGTCATCCTGTGAACCCAGCCTTGCTATTTTAAGACTCCATTGAGCATACCATGTGGCCATAAATAGAAACATGTCTGAAGGCAAATAAATACAAAATAAATTGCTCATTTTAGCTTGTTGAAAAAAACTGAAGAAAATAACCGTCCTTCCGACAAGAAAGTCAAGGCAGTTTTTTACCATTTTTAGCTAGCAGCTCATCTGTTTCTTTTGAATTATAGCATATTTCTGTACTTCGAAAGTTCTGTAATCTGAATAAATTAGAATCTATTTTGTCACTTTACAGTATCTTAAAAATTTTCCTCTTCTGTATTGATTTCAAATAATTTCCGTTTTAATTCTGTCCAGATGATAAGATACAAGTTTCCAATTTCTGGAAAAATTAGCCATTCTGTTTGGTTTCTGATGGCAGGAACTGATGAAGTACACAGTCAATGATTACACCTGCTGGTGCTGTCTTGCTTGAGGTTTCAGTCTTTGTATTACCTAGTACCAAACAGCTGTTTCTAAGACTATGTGAGTGTGACCATAGCTGGAGATGATTGAGGCGTAATGGTGTTCAGAACAGATATATGGTCTGCTGAGGCCTCTGTACTTTGGGGAGATGTCTGTTGGTGCAGTTTAAAGCTATCTCTCTTCATACGACGTAAAATCACTTTCAGGTCTTTAAAAGCATGGAGAAATTGGTGGTTTATGTTTGTCATGGTTTAAACCCAGCAGGCAACCAAGCCCTATGCATCTGCTTGCTCAATCCCCAGCCCTGGTGGTATGGGGAATAGAATCAGAAGGGTAACAGTGAGAAAAACTCATGGGTTGAGATAAAGACAGTATAATAAGTAAAGCAAAGACTGCATACACAAGCAAAGCAAAACAAGGAATTCATTCACCACTTCCCATTGCCAGGCAGTGTTCAGCCTTTCCCAGGAAAGCAGGGCTCCATCACACAAAACAGTGACTTGGGAAGACAAACACAATCAATCTGAACGTCTCCTCCCAGACACCTTCCTTCCTTCTTCTTCCCCCATCTCTATATGCTGAACATGATACCATATGGTGTGGGATATCCCTTGGGTCAGCTGGGGTCAGCTGTCCCAGCTTTTTCCCCTCCCAGTCTCTTGTGCACTCCCAGCCTCCTCACTGATGGGGTGAGAAGCAGAAGAGGCCTTGATGCTGTGCAAGCACCACTCAACAACAACAGAAGCAACGCTATTTTCACCACAAATTCAAAACACAGGCCCATGCTATCTACTATGAAGAAAAAATAATTCTATCCCAGCCAAAACTAGCACAATAGCAAAACCTGTAAGGTTTGGAAGGGCTAAAGTGTTTGAATATTCAGTTACAAAGCTCTCACAGCCCCACCCTTCTGATGTGACATTTTCTGAAAACTGAAGCTCTTTTACAGAGAAAAGGACCATATTCAGTTGTAAAGAAAGCAGCATTAATTGTGACAGGCAAAATGCAAGATACATTACCGTGAATTTGAAAGGCAGTACTAGAATTGATACAAGCCAATATTGACAGAATAGCAAAAGTGAAAGCTATAAAGTAATTCTAGTTTTGCTTGGCCCCAAGGAGCATGTTAAACAATTCAGTTTGAATTTCACCAGAAATATCCTTGTTTTGTGTCCTGGTTGCAGAGAGGGGATGGAGCTTAGCACCATGTGAGTGTAGCTAGGCTGCCATTCTATGCCACCCACCTCATAGCATGGGTGAGTGGTTTCGGGAGGAAGAAAAGGTCAGCACACCCGTGGAAGTGAGACACTTTGTCTCCCGTCTCCCCGTCTCCACCAGGGAGATTGCCAGGATCAGCCCATTCTCTGTCACTGTCCCCTTCCATTCCTCCAAGACACGGCTTGGGGACGTGGTGCTGAAAAGTGGCAAGCACAGCTCCAAGATGTGGTCCTGAAAAGTGGTGCCTGTATGGGAAGCTCCCGCAGGGAGGAGAGAGGAGAGGTGAGCCTGAGCCCAGCTGAGTCTGATCCGAGCTGAAATGAGCTGAGCTGAGCTGAAAGGAGCCAAACCAAAAGGAACTGAGTGGAGCCAGTGGAGCAGGGCAGAGCAATAAAAAGCAGATGCACAGAATCAAGACCGGAGTCTGAAGCAGTGTGGATGATCTAGCTTTCAGAAATTTGTCCATTGTTGTTTTCCACTGACTCAGGCTCAGGGATGGGGAGGAGCCAGCAGTGGGGAGCCCCTGCCATCTTGTCTTTGTCTGGGGAAACCACCTGGCACTGGGTGCAGGAACAGCCGCCATCCTGCTTTTGTCCCAGGGGGCCACGAGGACACAACCCGTGGGGAGTATCTGCTATCTTGTCTTTGTCCCAGCAGCCACACAGAGCTAAGTCAAGGTGGTGAACATCTTTTGTGTACAAAGCACCTTCTCTTTTAGTTTTTTTGATTAATATTGCTGTTCTACTGTGCGTTGCTTATTCTTACCAGCTTTCTTTCAGCTGGTAAGAAACCAGCTAAAAGAAAGCTGGTTTCTTTCACTAAATTGTTATCTCAACCCATAGTCTCTGCCTTTGTCCCTCTCTTGCTGGAGGGGGTGGGGAGAAGGGGAGTGGTTTATTTGGAGTTTAATTTCCAGCTGGTGTTGAACCACCACGCCTTGGTATCCACACGTGTTAGTTCACTCTATACCTGTTAACAACCCAAAGTTGTCCCATTATTTTTAGGTGTCATCTTGAGGAAAACTCTGTAAGGAAACATACACATTCTTGTGTGCTTTCGCAAGGTCTGACGAGCACACTAAATGTTTACAGGAATCAGTTTGCAACATATGGAAGATTAGGTGCCCAGGCTTTGGCATCTTCCTTCCGGTCAGAAGAGCTCTTTTCCTTCTAAACTGGTCAATGGCTTTCTTAAAGTTAAATTAAGTACTAGGTATTTCAATAAATTTTGGTTTTGGTCTTCCTAGGAGATGATTCATTCTAGACCAGGGGCCACAGAAATGTCAACATCAGGTAACGGCAATCCATAATCCTTTTGGAGAAGTACTAGAATTAGAAATGCATAATGAATTTGTGAATCACACAAAAACCTTGGGGAAAAGATTTGAATCTGAACAAAGCAGAAAAAAAAAAAAAGGAAAAAAAAGGGAAGGAAATGGCATGAAGGGAACTAATGATTTTATATCATGATTCTCTTTGTTGGAATTGATACCCAGGAGAGAGACTAATGTTTTCACATAAAGCTGTTTAATGTCTTCATCAATAATATAGACAGTAGAATACAATGTACCCTCAGCAAGTTTTCAGATTACACCAAATTGGGTGGTTCGATTGGCACAACTGAGGGACAGGATGCCATCCAGAGGGACCTGGAGAAGTTTGAGAAGTGTTCCCATGGGACCCTCATGAGATTCAGTAAGATTAAGGGCAAGATCTTGCACCTGGGTGTGGGTGATCCCAAGCACAAATACGGTTTCAGCAGAGAATGGGTTGAGAGCAGTCCTGAGGAGAGGGATTTGAAGGTACTGGTGGATGAAAATCTGGACATGAGCCAGCAATGTGCATTTGCAGCCCAGAAAGCCAACTGTACCCTGGGCTGCTTCAAAGGAACTGTGGTCAGCAGGTTGAGGGAATGAACTCCACTTTCATGAGAAAGAGAGATGGTAGAAGGCCCATCCCTGGAAACATACAAGATCAGGTTAGACAGAGGTCTGAACGACCTGAGCTAGGTGAAGATGTTGCTGCCCATTGCAGAGGGGTTGGAATTAGGTGACCTTTAAAGGTCTCTTCCAACATGAATATTATAATATAGAGCATGCATGGCATAACATGCCAGCTTTACTCTGATAGTTTTGAAAGTATTTAACAGTGAAATAGTTGAGCTGCTTTTTTGTAAAAATCAGTGACAAATTTGAAGGATTAAATCTTTGACAACTTCTAATATACCACCAAAAATGAACAGAGTGAATCTGAACAGGAAGTCTCCAAATATAATCACAGTGAGATATATAAATCACCTTGTTAAAATCATATGGGTTTGTAATGGGCAATAATGGTTGTAATATTTTAGCTAAACAGTCAATAAAGTATATCCAAATAATTTTTTTGTACTTCAGAAAGCATTTAAACAACCCACTAAACAGGCAATTATAGAGTTAAATAGTTACAGGGTAAGAGATAATGAGCCTCCAAAGTGAGAAACTGATCAACTTCTAGAAAACAAAGATATCCTAAAACACAACCCACAGATTTAGGTGCCTTAAACAGCCTTTTCATATAAATCCACAAAATTACTTTTCATCATGTAAGGAAGAAAGAAGAGGAAAAACTATGTAACAAAAAATTAAGAGTATTCAACAATATTAAAGAACTAGTCCAGAATACTAAAAATTGTCAAAGAGACTTTGTTTCTTGGGATGTTAACCTGGTTAAAACCAGATTCTACTCTTTGTGCAACCTCCTGTACATTACTTAAGTAGCTACTTGAGGAAAAAATATTTGAACACTGACATGGAAAACTGATCCATGTGAAAGACTATGACTTCTTAAACAATGACAGGCCTTAACAAGGAAGTCTGACCTTAAACACTTCAAAAAAATAATATTACAATGGAGTTGTAAGGGAATATACATGATAAAAGTAATGAGTCATGGAAAACTCTCTATTAGAGAACACCCTGAGAGATTAGAATATATATAAAATATTGGTTAATATGTTATTCTGTTTCTATTTATCTCAAGATACTAGAAGGTGTAATTTCATGGAAAGGAACACAAGCAAACATTTGTTTACAAGCTGTGGAAATAACTTATGTAAGGAAGTGCCACATGGTATGTAACAGTATAACAGTATTAAAAGCATGTTTATATGGAGTCACAGATAAAATAAATTACAATAGGAATGGCTATTGTGCTTCAGGGCATAATCAAACCAGGAAACAATGGGGCTAGAAGGAAAGGTGGTGTTGGAGAAATAGTACTTATGTCTGCTAAGTATATCTGGGCTTCCTGCTTCACACATTCATAAGGTCTTGTGATAAAATGTTGTATGTTCTCTCACATCACAAGCCAAAAACACTGTGTCTGGCCAGGTTTATTGCTTGCTCTGTTCCCAAGGGAAACCTTTCTTTTTGTAACTCTTTAGTTTCCTACATTATTTTAACAGTTCAAGTGGTCTCTGGAGATCCTACATCCTGTATCTCAGAACACCATCAGAGCTGCACAGTATTGGACACCCCTACAGAAATTATCTGACTTCACAGGATGCCGTTTTTTTCCTCTTTTTTTTTTCCTTCTAGTTCAGTATGTCATTGCTTTTATTTGGCACTATAAAACTGCCAGCCATGTAACCTCTAATTTTAATGAATTTTGTCTCCCTGGCTTGTTTTGGAGATTTGAGAATAAGCAGAGAGCTCAGGACCACTCCCACATGCATTCTGTCTGTTACACAGCCCTGTGCCAGATGAAGATTATCATCCCAGTTAGCACTGTAAAGTGCAGTGAAGTTGAAATCTGAGCACTCCCACATCCATCTAGAACTATCTAACTGAGCTGCTGAAATTGAACAGATTAGGTTGATATCTTTACAAACTGCAAATGATAAAGAAGAGACAATCTCTGAATCCTTCTCTATTAGACTGTCCTCAAACTGCAGCTTCTTGTTTTCCTTTTCTTGAGTATTAAAGATCTTGATGTGTATGTAGACAGTGACAAAAATTCTTTGTCAGCACTGCTGCTGGGCTTACCTCAGGTGGTTTACTTGAGAATGGGTACGTAAGGTGTCTGGAGTTCAGGCAGGCCATAATTATGGAACTAAAGAAACTGTAAATCAGCAGCTTTAAAGCTCTTTGATCCTCTCTTGACAATAATTAGCTGAGCAGCAGTTGTCTGATATCAACCTTTTCAGGATGTTTTATCCCAGGAGCTGCTGGCTATTTTTGAATCCCAGTAAGAAAGCTACACAATTTCCTTAAAAGATAACTATTTCACTAACATCCTAGAAAAGTTATATCAAATTACAAAATTTTTTGCCCATTCTGATTCTGAGAATGCTGTGATTATGCAACCACTTCTCAGGGCATTGCACACAATATATAACCTGCCCATGGTGAAGTTCACCAGCATTACAGTCTTTATTGGGTTTTCCTACCGGTAAAAAACTCTATTCAACATTTCTGCTGTTGAACAAAAGGTATTTATGTGAAAACATCCTTCTTCGCTTTGAGATAAAGACAAGAACATGCCTCTGATGTCATTATTAGTGATCCCATGTCAAGAGATTTGTGCAGCACAGCACAGTCCTAAAGGCCAAGTACTGTAAAGCACAAACCTGCACCTACTTAGGTCAGCTGCTGTATAGGTCAGTAACTCCTCATCCTACAACTACCTTCGTTTAGGATCATGACAGAAGTCACAATATCTGGGACTGAAAAACCAACCACATTGCCTTCTTAGAAATCCGTTATAGGACTTGGACATTTACTTATTTCTTTATCCATTTAGGTTCCTTATCAAAAAGAGGCAATTTTTTTAAGTCTGAAGAAAGCTATGGCTTTTGGTTTACTACACAGTCCCCAACTGACACTCTCTTTCCACAGTAAGACATGCAGATTTTCTGTAAATTCACACCTTTTGATAAGTTTCCTATCATTTTCAGTATGATGTCTGAAACTGTAGCTACAGCTAAGTGAAACACTATGGCAGTGAATACTTCTTTACTGAGGTTCTCTGGGCAGCTTTTTCCAAAAGTGCTGAAATGATGCAGGACATGGAAGAGTTCAATACAAATGTGACTTTTTCCTTGTTAGTCTTCGGCCACAACGTAAGTGATGATCATGGACTTCTGATTAGTTTCAATTTATTTAGAAGGTACAAATGTTAAGCTTTCGCCTAAGTTATTTTAAGACTTTAAAATCTCTCTTAAAGCCAGAGGTCTTTCCGCTTAGTTTCCTTTTTTCTATACATACAGGAATTATGTCATCTTTCTCCTCCAAAATAAATAAGGTGGAAAAAGAATGGTGATGACCCTTATGCAACCACATACTCTCTCGCCTTTTGTCTAACAATATCTCCTCCCTAGATTAGGGCTGTAGTATCATGATGACTAAGGGTGAAAGGGACCTTAGGAGGTTTCTAGTTCAACCTCTTAAAGCTGGTTCAGCTCTGAGATCAGGCCAGGTTGTTCAGGGCTTTATCCAGTCAGGTCTTGAAAAACTCCAAGCATGGAAGCAGCAAGTGGTAAGTAGAGACAGGTAGTCCCTTCTCTCAATCAGCTGGCTGTGCTCCTGCTAATAGAGCACAGGATCCTCTTGGCTGCCACTGCTGGCTCAGGCTCAGGTCATTGCCCATCAGGACCCTCAGGACGTCTTCAGCAGAGCTGCCCTGGGCAGGCAGGCCCTAGCTGGGGTCACTGTAAGGGGATTCATTTCATTTGAGGTATGTTTTGAAGAGTTGCTCTTGCTGTGGAAAAGGCATTTTAACCACTTACTGACTCATGATTATAGCATTATCCGTGACACCGAAGCACACAGAAGTTTAATCAACTGACCACAGTTCACCAGCCTCTGAGTGTATTATCTCAGTGGTTGCTTCAAAGTACATGGTGATAAATAGGTATTTCAGCCCAACCTTTTCCAAGGGATTTTGGATCAATTTACTACTACATCCAGTGTTACTTTAATTCCTAACATTCTCCAATAACTCTGCTATCCTACTCTGAACTACGCATTTTTTTGACTCACCAACAGGTAAGAAGACATCTATGTCCATTTATATTGCACTCTATCACTGAAAAGAAGGCAAAAATTATTTGTTTGTTTGTTTGTTTTTGTTTTGGTTTTGGTTGGGGTTTTTTTAAGTGTTCTTACCATGGCATCTTCTTCAATCCACCCTTTAGTCAAATTCTGGCACACAGAGTACTGTTAGTGTCACTGATAACCATGAAGTTTTCTTGTGTGAATAAGTTATTTTCTGGAAAAAAAAATAATTCTTTAAGCATAGTTTTGTGTTGTATCCCGTATTATACCTGAAGACCCTTCCAACTGAGGATTTGCTAATGACACCATGAATGTTGCCTCGATTAACACATCTGACAGTTTACCAGTTCTGTGTTAGCATTTGTTTTACTGAATCATAGAATCATATAATCAACCAGGCTGGAAAAGACCTCCAAGATCATCAAGTCCAACCCTTGATCCAACACTACCATGGTTACAGGACCATGGCACTAAATGCCATGTCTCATCTTAAAAACTCATCCAGTCTCATCTTAAAAACCTCCAGGGACAGAGAATCCACCACCTCCCCGGGCAGCCCATTCCAATCTCTGATTACTCTCTCTGTAAAACCCTTTGTACACTTGATTGCAGATCTCATTTCATTAGTAATGATTACCCTGGTGCCTAGTGTTATTTTAACCATTGTGGATTACTCCCAGGCATGTAGTAGAGATCACATCTTTTTGCTGCATTTCCCACTGACACTTTTTTAAAGAAATGCTACAATCTGCTTAAATGTTGCAGAAAGAACTTCAGATTCGAATACTCCCCTGAGCAAAATTAAAACTCACACAAGTTATCTCTTGATATTTTTATTTCATTAATTGTAAGAGACGCAAAGAGAAAGAGTAAACAATAAGAAAAAAATTGTAAAAAGCTAAGATTACCTCTACAAGCCTAGAAAAGATATCACCAAACTACCTTTCAGCAGAGCTGGTGTGTGTGGTGGGGGGAGAAGCAGATTCTGCCTTTTTTTTCTCAGTCTCTGCCACTTTTCGATGTTATCTTCTTTTGCTGCTGGGTACCTTAGCAGCTTTAGTTCTCTGGAATGCAACCAGGATGTGTGGCTTTGCTGNGGAATGCAACCAGGATGTGTGACTTTGCTGCTCACATTAAGCCATGTCCCAGGCTGTGCAGGGTCCCGATCCAGCAGCACCTTCCGCCCCCAGAAATACAGTAAAGGTAGAAGGAGAAGATACAACTCACACATGTGGCACGGTGGGTTTCAGTTCTTCTCTGGGCCGGCAGACTTTGGTGGCAGGCAGGCAGCGCACAGTGGGGGAGAAAAGGTGAGGGGCAGGTGGGGAGAGATTCTCAGTTACCAGGGTAACTGGTTCTCTCTCCCTCTCCTCTCCCCGATTTTCCAAAATTTTTCCTCAACTTTTATAGTGTTCAAAGGAGGTTGTACGTGGTTTCTTGGCACGTAGCCCTATTCAGATGTTCGAATAGATATAACCATAAACAATAGCAGGATCTTTTGGCAGGAAAACTCCAGCGGGAAGCTCTGGTGAGGGCTTCTGGCAAAAAGCTGAGAGAGAATTTTTGGTAGGAAGTTTGGACATGCAGAAACAATGGCGAAACATTATTTTTGGCATTTCTACGTTATCTGGTTTTTACAAGAAAATCTGTGAATTCCTTTACAATTCTCATTTATAGATGACAAAGTTTGGTAAATGAGTATAAGTATTCCCTGAACTTACTCTTTCTTCAAGAGCAGACCATTTCAACTTGTAGTTATCGAGTTGCTTCGTTTTTTTTGTTCATCCAAGGAGTTAATTTATTTTGCTTTGGTAATTTATTTTACTTCATGGTGGTAATACCTTGTTTCTTTCTCTTTATAAACAGATTGCATGATGTTTACTCAGAGTGGCCTTAAGCATTTTCATTTTTCCTGGTTTTATTTATTTATTTTTTTTTTTTATTTTCACTCCATTTCCATGCCACAGGCAAAGTGCATTTTTTTTTCAAAAAGTGTTTTTTGTACAAATTTAAATCCTTAAATTTTTTAAGGATGGTTCCAAGGCAACTCTAATACTCTCATGGGGTATATATTTAAAAAAAAAAAAAAAAAAAAAAAAAAGAAAAAAAAAAAAAAAAAAAAATTTAAACGTA
>VXAY01002934.1:628884-675053 GCA_013399855.1 Oxyruncus cristatus | reverse complement strand
AAAAAGAGGAAAACTATAAACAAAACAATTGAGACTGATATTTTGGACCTAAATATGGATTCTGTACACTGTGATGGAAACCTAAGCTTTTCAAGGAATTTGTTGGATATACTAGAAAATCTGGTTCACTTCCTTTGGTTTCTTGAGTTATTTTTTTAGATGGAGATAGATTTATGTTCTAAATAATAAAAACTTAAGTTTCTTCTAAATTTGAACAGTGAGAGACCATGTGTCTACCCAGTTTAGGTGTTCCAGCCTTGGACTAGTTTCCTGAATCAAATACATATTTATGGCTTTCATTGGCTCTGTTTCCATTTAGATATCCCAGCCTAATAAAACTTACCTTACTTTTACCACAGAAAATCCTGTGATTTTCTAAACAAGGACTTGCTGGGTTTGAAGCTTTCTGAGGCTGTTTGTCTAGGGCTTCCATTTTCAGCAGGTTTCGTCAGTTTCCATAATCTTTTGACTATAGTGTTCTTCTGTCACTTGTGAACATCCCACCTCTTGTAATCTGGGAAATAGCAAAATTCTTGTTGTTTACAAGACTTACACTGCCTTTCCATTTAGCTCTTTACAAGATGTGTAGTTTGTGAGAACTAATTCTGGCTATGATGATCCAGATGTAGAAAGCTGAGCAACTTTCTTTAAGCTTCGTGGAAACAGAATCAGACTGTTCCTGCTGTAGGTAACAGTGAATGAAATTGCTATAGCTTGCACTTGATTGATCGCACCTTGTGATGCACAAGGACACAGCCACTGCTAGGACGGCCTGCTCTCATCTCAGGCAACAAAATCTCAATTTTCGCCATTCTGTGGCTTCCTCAGTTGCATTCCTCTAAATGGCCTGGAACAAATAGTCTTACTGGAGCTTCCAGATTTGTTACACTCTTATTCACAAACTTAGCTATTTAAGGAGTACTTTTTTTATACTGGGGTGGGAATAAGTTGATTTTTGGTTTATTTTTAACAAGTTTCTCATGGATTGTGCCTGACATTGTCCATAGCTAGAAGCCAGCACCCTGCTAGCTGTCACTCACACTAATACCAGACTTAGTGCCATCCTTCTTTTCTTGAAAGAACTGTTCCCAGTCCTCATGTTACTTCGTACATAACATTATTAACAGATAAATATACTATCACCTCACCAAGAATTACCAACAAGTTCTTTGCAAAGGCTTTCTGGGATTTGTTCACTTTGGCTTGCTGACATCTTTTTCCTTGAAACTTCTTTCAGTGGGAGATATGTTTGTGGGGGTTTTAAGAACAATTTCCCATGTAAGTGTTAATTTCAGTTTATGTGCACCAAACAGAACTAATCTCAATTTATACTATTGCTGATAAAAGGACAGTTGCATCTGTAAATGGGCATTTTTTTTATGTAACAAATACATAATGAAATTTCATTCTGGTGAAGTCAAGGGCAGAACCATATTTAACAATACACAAATTTCAACCAAAATATCTCCCACAGTGCATGTTGAAGAGTATTCTTGCGTTTATCAACACAGAAAAGTAGAAGATTATCCTTTCAATATGGTGAGTTTATTATCTAACAAAATTTTCCCTGTAAAATGTCCTCATCACAGAGAAAATGATGGCCCCACCTACGCACTGCTTTATGTACGCTATTTGTACAAAATGTTGCAAGAATAGTAAGAAATAAAAGGAGCTATATCTGCTTAGTTTACCGAAAGGGAGATCAAGATGTGGGTTTATATTTTGCAGATTTGTTTTGGTACTTTGCCACATCCGAATGGAGGGAGCCAGAGATTTCAGTCTGGTAGGAGGGGAAATTCTTAAATTAGCTTTTCCACCACAGAAGTGTAGCTATTTCTTTATTTAGTATCATGTTTGTCTCCTTAGTTCCTTATTGTCAGATACTTCTGGTTATGTTTTGTGGCAGACAAGTTGTGAAGTAATGCCTGTGGTCTGCCACAGTCATTTGTGGACAAAAATGGTCCACAAATGTTGGCACAGCAGCATTTCAGCTGTTGCTGAAGTCTAGGAACAGTTAAAATGATTCTTCTATATCTTTTGTACATAGAATGGGCTACAGGGTAACTTTAATTACACATATTTTTTTTCTTTGAACAGATACTAAATAAATGTCAAAATATTAGCATCTGTATAAATAATTTTCTTGGCATATGATGATGTTACTTTATGTTTATAAGTTTTGCTTTAGTAAGGAAAAGTTATTTTCTATCAAGAAACCCAAACATTGTGGGTTTTTTTCCCCCAAGAAATGATCACTAAGTGTTACAAGTTTTTTATGAGGACATTGACTTTTCTAAGGAAAAACATCATCACATTACTTTTTACTACACATGTTAAATGGAAAAGGTACTGTGGGAATCTTTATAGAACATACTTTTCTATCAAATATATTTGTGTTACTCTATGGACAGAAGACAGAAAACCAGTACTTCAAGTCCTACAGTAACCCAGGGGTTATCCTGACCTAAGAGCAGCCATCCACCCTTCCTGTGGGATTAGAACATATTTTCTTCAGAGCCCAAGCTGTTTCAGTGGTTCTTATTTTTATCTGTACCTGTGTGGCAATTCCCACAAGGCAAATCATTTGCCTCCCTTCACTTGTGCTGAGGCAAACAGAATATTTTTTTGTGGCATTGTACTGTTTGAAAGGCAGTGGTATCAGTGAAATGATCCAAAGTAAATTGAATCAATACAAATTATGGGGGGAAAAAATTATAACAAAGAGGCAGTTGCTAGCTTCTGGAATGAAAAAGAAATGAAAGACAAACCATAGCTTCAAACACTCAGATTGACCAAATAATAAGAGAATTAATTCGTTGTTCCATATTTCTACATCTCCTGTGTTTTTGTAGAAATAGACTATTTAAATCAGCAAACTGAGTAATTGTGAATCCAAGTGCTAATTTGATACTTGCTGTAGGGAGCAGTTTGGGACACATAGGTGGATCATCACATCTGTTAACAAAAACTGCAATAGAATTTGTCTTCTGTCACCTTCTGAGCCAGGGGCAGCATTGGTGGAGAAGCTCATAAGTAAGAAGACACGTTGTTGAGGCACAAGACTGTGCAGCACGGTACAGAGTGGCCTGAGGGCTGCAGAATCGTGCCCACACAGAGCGAGAGGGTGGTTGCCAGTGGAGGTTGGATCACAATGAAATGCGTGGCTGTGTAATGCTGTTCAGCCACTATATGCTGGCTGACTGAGAATAATGCTAGAGTGGGTTAGATTACCACAGTACAGCTCTGTGGTTTTACTGCCGTGGATTGCCAGGGAAATGGCAGCAAGCATTGACTCAAAAGTGATAAAGTGGCTGTCTCTTGGGTTGCAGTTCATAGCACAGTTGAGCATGCTCAGAGTCACTGCACATTGCATGCTATGCAAGGTCAACATCTACAGTTTTTGTCAGATTCATCTTGATAAAGTATAGGAAATCACTCAAAGAGTCTTCAAGGGTTGGCAGGTCTGAGAGAAAGGGTTGGCAGAGAGAGAAAAAAAAATGAATATGGTAGACAGAAGCATTAGGAAAATTTTCCACCCTGCCTACTAGTCCTTATTACTTTTAATCCAGTGAAAATAATGGCAATTTACTACTGTAAAATGACTAGGAGAACGAAGTTCTGTGAGATCCAAAATACTTAAAATATCAAGTGTGAGGCTTGATTGTAGCTAGCACTTGAGGCAGAGCTTAGGAAATCATTTTATATCAGTACTGGAAGTCACCTTGACATTTGAGAGAAAATTTCTTCCCCACCACCATGTAGACTTCACCACTGGGGTATAATCTGATACTTGTACAGACATAATCTATATTTGACAGAACGTGGAAGGCACAATGCATGGGTTTAAAACTTGGCACTAAGCAAAAGACAAAGAATAACCCCACTATCTGTGTCCAGCACAAGTTCATTTTTCCCCACTATGGTTTTAATTTAACAACTTCAAGAGTTTTTCCAGGTTAAAAAACATTTCCCATTTCTGTATTCTGGACATTAGTTTGATACCTTCTATTCTACAGGCTAGACTGTCTGTTTCGTCCTTTCCCCTGCAACCTCCTTTGCTGAGACAACTATTGCCCTCACTGAGGATAGTTAATTTTCTGAGATGACTTCTACTCTTCCATCTCACTCCCTCCTCACAGTTTAAAGTGACCCTCCCATGAAACATCCTTGTTACTGTCAGGGGAGAAGCTGTCTCCCTCCTTGCGGGAACCTTCCAGTGCGACCCTGTGTGCAGCAGGCAGAACACAATAAACCACCAGCCTTCCTCTCTAGGAAGGCCAGACTGGCTTACTCTTTCTGAAGAAACATAAAGTACAGTAATTGCGAATAAAACCATTAAGTAGTTGCACAATCCACCACAAATATCAAAGACCATTTTGTGATTTTCCATCTTTATGTCACAGAACTTTTGATACGCGCAGTCCTAAACCCTTCACTCTCATGTACCACTGTGAATTTCCAGGAAATCCGAGCCAGGTAATTTTCACAAAAGCTTTGTATCAAGCATATTCCTTGTGGGGTCCTAAGGTCTTCATAAGCAATCAGCAGCATTTCTTACCTACCTGTGAGAGCAGCCTTGTAGAGCAAATCAACGGGGAATTTTCAAAATATCTATGGGAATCTGACTTCTACTGGGTTAGAGAGACCTGTCCGAAATTACAAAATTTAAAGGGCTTTTGTTGTGTATTGCTCTTCCAGTTCTAATTTTTTTCTCACTTATGACCTTTGATGCCATTCTCACTTTACCTTCATTTAATGGTCTTTCAGGTTCCATTTCCTTATTGAAAAGGGATAAAGGAAAAGACAAGAAGAATTAAAAAAGACGCCAACCATCATATAAGTATCATGCAAACTCCAGTTAAAAGAATCCTGTGAATGAGTGTACAAGTGTATATGGTCTCAGTCAACCAGAATTATCATAAATTGAAAGGCTGTCATTGTCTTTGGTTTAGTTGTGGACTTGGCAGTGCTAGGTTTACAGTTGAACTCAATAATCTTAAGGGTCCTTTCCAACCTAAATGATGCCCTGAATTCTGTATTTCCACATTAACTTAAGAGTAAGACACAGAAACACAAATAATAATGTAATCTTATTC
The DNA here is from genome assembly GCA_013399855.1 of Oxyruncus cristatus. Classification (NCBI taxonomy): domain Eukaryota; kingdom Metazoa; phylum Chordata; class Aves; order Passeriformes; family Cotingidae; genus Oxyruncus; species Oxyruncus cristatus. The sequence continues at coordinate 669,957 of VXAY01002934.1, read as the reverse complement.
TATGGCAACCAAAGCTTAACCATTTTCTAAAGTTTGGGGTACTAAATTACACAGTGTGTAAGGATACCCACAGCATCCCACCTCTTTTACATTTTGCTATCCAGGAAGGAGATGCATTTTAACTCCTTCAGACATTCAAAATACAGCTTTGTGCCTAAAAATGCAGCAGCATAGACCAGTGTGCTTAATGGAATAGTGGTGGTGAAATACCATACCTGTATCCAGAACATATAAGGCTACAGTCTTCTGAGGCTTAGAATCTCCTTGTACATAACCAAATTGAGACCCCAACCTTCAGACAGATGATACTCAAGACTTTACTCTTTTCTCCTCGTGTGAATTAAAATGACACACCTCTACAAGCCCCCTGGGGGTGCGGAACACATCCAGAGTGGAAGTGCTGGGAGTCACAAGGTAACCTCCTGACAGTAATGGTTTTATTATAACACTCAGTGTTCTTCCAGCTTATACACTAGTATTGTAAAATGTTTGTCCAGACGAAGTGGTTTTAGAGCAAATTGCTAATGAGAAATAATAAAATGCTGAAAATTCATCCTTCCGCAATTTCTTATTTAGGGCACCAAACTCCCAACATTAACTTATTCCCTTCAGAGTCATAGGTTGGACTCTGGCTTACTAACTTCCTACCTAATGGATCTTTTTACACAAATTGGGCTTGCATGGGTTTATTTTTCTCTGGAGAGAAGATAGCTGGATTATGCTTTTTTTGTTGTTCTTATCTATTATTTACATAGAAAAACATTCCTTTTTTTTTCTTGCAGAAAATATGCAGTTATTCCTGGCACCAATAAAAGGGATTTTGTTAGTGTAATAAAGGATCAGTTACTGTATTTTCCCTAAGTTGGTATATTACTGAAATACATGTTGAATGTACAGCAAATCAAACTCTGACTAGCAAAACTGATACAGTTCAGACACTGCATTCTAAAACAGAGAAGATTTTTATGGGTGTGTCCAAAGTTTGGAAATACCAATGCATATTTCCTCTGATATACAAGAACTCTTTCTCCATGATGCTCCTTTCCATACTTTTTCAACATCAGGCTGAGCTTTAAAATATGGTGTAATGTTTGTTAACCTCAGCTAATACATACTCACAAATCACAATACATTTCTGTTTAGCTAATAGAAGATTAAATATTACTGTGCTTACATATTAAAGGACGGGTTTTTTTACTGACCCAGAAGATCCACAACACTGGGAAGAAGAAGGTTTTTTTAGACATGACTGTTCTAAAGATAAGTTACATTAGGCCTGCAGAATTTTCTCTGCTGACATTTAGCTGTCAGCAAAGGCGACCTCAGTGTCTGACTAATGCAAATGTCATGATTAATGGAGGCATTCAATCATGTGCCTGAAGAGGTGTTGTGCTCCAGGTGAGACTGCATCACAAGAAATGACTAGACACAAAAATCTGTCAGTATGATGTTTAACCAGACAGAATCTACCAGTTGACTTCTCAGTCCTATTTGGGAGGTTAGTTTAAGGTAGTCCTGTGAGAAGCAGGGAGTTGGACTTGACGATCCCTATGGGTCCCTTCCAACTCGAGATACTCTTTGAGTCTGTGAGTCTAGATAGCTCCACTTAAACACAGGAGCTTCCTCTAAAGGAAGTCCAAATTCAACTGTACCTGTATCACCCACGTGAAAGAGGTAAGAATGCAGTAAGCAATTTAAATGTGAACAAAATAAGGTACACAGCTTTGTTGATTCAATAAGGATTACACAACGAACGGGAAACAGACTCTGGGAAAAAGTCTGGTCCCACTAAAATAGAATAAAACATTTCTAGTTTTACCTTTATTACTTGAAAATCAGGAGTTCATTCCTCCTGTACAGTGTCATTACATTCAATATCAAAAACTTACTTGATCAGGCAGATGCAGAAACATTTCATGTATTTCTTAAAGTACTCTGAAGTGCTCTGAAGTTATGCACAAATGTAATCCTTGGACCCAAAATATACATGTTCATCGTGGTCTTTTAAGCACAGGTGAAATATTCTGAACAAAGTGTACAAAAATGTTCAAGAAATTATTACAATATTTGCTAATCTATATTCCAGCACAGAATGTGTGTATATTTGTGTTAAGGATATAAAATCAAACTCAAAGGTCCATCTAAGATTAGTGATCCCCTAGTAAAACTGCACTGGTTTCTGAGCTGCTAGGGAAACTAATCCTTTGGAACAAGATGAATTGTAAGTGTGGAAGTCATTTAGAGACAGCTCGTCTTTAATAAGTGTGTGTACAAACACCTCTTTTCTGTGATACCCTTGGGCACTTGTACATCTTAGCTAAAACCATGGCAGCACACACCCATAACATGTCATCACAGCTGATGGCTCCTTGGCCATAGAAGCTGACATTATAATTTTTACATTGTACATAAAGTGCCTTATAGGATATGCTGTTTTTCTTGGGTTTTCATATTTTCCTATATTTTTAAGTCCTGAGAACATAATAAAAGGGCTTGTTTTTCACCGCTCCTCAAAGTAAAAATTAATAGGTTTTATGTGTTTCATTATTTTTAAAGTCCAGTGCTTTTGAGAATTTATTAGAAAGTTTCCAAAACAGATTTTGTCAGAGAAAAAGATATTTAATTATCTGGAAAATCAGCTTAATTCTTTAAGGTAGTAAAGTCATGCATGAATGAAAAAAAGAGTGCAATACATCTTCAGAACAACACCACAAAACTAGGTCCTGAGAACATACTGATAAACTGAAGATCCTGAACAAAATTTTCAGAATAGTTTTACAATACATTGCCAGTTCAGTGGTATGTACTGGTTTTGTCATTTATTAACCACATGATCTACAGACAAACATTTTACATCCCTTGATATTATCTGTATTTTTCCTGCATTTATAAGTCTACCAGCAGAAGAGTTCTCAGTGTCATGAAGGCACAGGAAAAGGAATTACTATATTTTGGTAAAAGTTTTCACAGTGAAAAATACACAGAGGTACTGTATTATTTCTGATCATCAAAATCTTGTATAATCATCGACTTTTGACATTGTCAAAACTGCAGTTATTTTGTTAATGTCTTCCAAGAAGGTTAAAATAGTCCAATTGTAAATCCCCCAACAACCAAAACATTTTAGTAGACCATTTTTAATCAACTTTTTAATATTGACCACCTGTCTCTGAAGAGTAAACCTACTACTCATGTCTTTCATGTGCTGTGATTTGTTTGCCAAATTCATCAGTCTTTAGACTCTCCTGGTAAACTTAATTCTTCTAGGAGCTCTACCAGCACTTTGTGCAGTGACTGCTATTTTAAAACAAAATTGATTAGATCACATGACATTTCAGTCAACCTTTCCAAACAGTAAATTCCAACATCTTACTTTGGTAATGATGAGGTGGATTGTTCTTGAACAGTTATAGAGGTTAACAAAAAAACCCCAAGTTTCCTATAGGTAGTACAGGAGTCTATATCTATGGCATTTCTAAAGGGAAAGTTAAAATCACTTTGGGATTAGGCTTCAGGGTTGAAAAGCTTGCAACTACTATATCAGGTATTTATGGAACATGTGGTGTGATGAAAAGTTCACTGACTTTCAAGTTCTAAAATTAGAGTAATTGGGACAATTCTCATTCATTGAAAGTGAAATTAAACAACTTGAGATCCATGGCACTGAAGCAAGCAAAATTCTACTGGAGTGCTGTTAATTGATGCAGGTAAGATCAGTGTCAAAACTCACAAAATTCTTTCTAGTGGCAATCCCAAATCCTCAGAAATACAGTGAAATGAAAGGTAAATTCAATAAAACTCCTGGGGAAAACTTCTGGTCTTTCATTTCTTTCCACTAGCAAGTTATTCTCATTATATGCCTAGATATTTTGAGAAAAGCTCGTATTATTAAAGCTATTTTTAATTGAAAAGACAAAAGCCACAAGATAATTACAAAAATTAAAAGGCTTTAAATTTTTCTAAATGATAAACACAAAAGCAACGTCTTTGGATTTACACCAGCATCAGTTTATCAGCGGCATACAAGTATTTTATGCAGTTCGCATTAGTGTGAAACGCAATGTATTTTCCTAGGGTTACCTGTAGTTGTCTAAAATGACTTGACATAGGCTTCTCTTTCCTACCACAGGTCTCTGTTTACTCATTTCTTACTGGAAACCACTAAATGATTTATTTTCATATATTTCTAAGCTACTACAATTAATTTCAATCCTCCACATGAATCACTACCCAACTGGATGACTGGAATTTTTCTGATTTCTGGTTCTGAAAAGATGTTCAAAGTTGGGCAATATCTTTACCAAAGCAGTTGCTGCTAGATGAAGTCAACTCCTTGAAAGTATATATCAGTTGATTGCAATTTTTTTTTCTCTTTTGAATTTTAAAATATTTTGAAGATGTAAATGACCCAGAAAAATTAAGACCTTTTTGGGGAGCTTCAACTGTGATTCCTGTTCAAAACTGATAACCAGGCCCATTTTCCCACAAGGGTTATTTCTTCCTTGCCAGAAAATTGTCTCCTGTTATTTACAAGAAAAATTGTGGACCTGGGCTCTGCTACATTCCCAATTCCCATTAAAGAAACAGCAAACTTTGCAATTTGAAATTTTCCCTTTGTCCCCTAAGGAAAATATCCTTATGAACACCTGATGAACTCTCACTAAGGAGATTCTTGGTCTACCAAGGCATTTGCTAACTTTACTAGCTCTGAAATAGGTACTTTCCCTAAAACACAAGGTACATTCCTGTTAAAATCCCAGTGCTGATGGTCATAAAAATTGCTAAGGGACAAATGTGGTATTATCTGATGAGAAAGTGTATTTTAATAAAATGTTGCATATGTCTGTGTGAAGTAACTTTTCTTAATGAATAAAAAACAATAAAGGAACAAGAAATAGGGAACGTGTATCCATTAAAAAATCCTTGACTTCTTAACGGAAAGCCAACCAAATTTATCTAAACCTAACAATAAGTGCAACAGTGTACTTTTATTAGTACTTAGGGGAAAAGGATTTCAGATGGAAGAAATTTCTAAATGAAGTGACTCTGGGTAATTCCATTAGAAATAGAAAAAAGAAAGAGCAAACTTCATTAGAATACATCAGAAAAGCTTGAACTGATTCATTTAAAACACTGGACTTCAAAATACAGGAATAACATTGACAGAATGATACAGTCAGAGACAATGAAACTATTTCAGAATTATAGTGATATGTTCTTGCTTCTATAAATAACGCTACTGCCAGTGAAGCTCTTCTTGATTTATCCAGCTGATTCCCAGAGGCAACTAAAATATAAGATAACAGACATAAAATGAAGACATGCTGTGATGTTTGATTTTTGCACTTCTTTTCTCTGCGAAATTGGCTATTCAAGAGTACAAAAATCCAGGTTTCTTGCAATGCCCAAATTGTTTTCAAACCACCAAAAATAATTCCATTGAAGGTGTTGTCTAGCACAGTGCAGTGCATCTATTAACCTCTGTGTTGGCCTGAGGGAATGCATGATCAGCTACAGTTTTGTAAGTGAGTAATAATGTGTAAATTTGCCATTTAAAGTCAATGGGAACTGTCAACAAGGAATGATTGGGAATCAGAATCTCACAGAACCATTCAGGGTGAAAGGGACACCAGAAGGTCTTTAGTCCAAACCCTTTGCTCAAAACAGGATTAGTTGAGATCACATCAGGTTGCTCAGGCCTTCATCCATTCGAGCCTTGAAAACACCACTGAATAGCATCTCTGGACAACCTACTCCACTGCTTGGTTGCCCTCACCATGAATATTTTTTTTCTTTCACCCATCTGAACTTACTGTGTTTTAATTTAAGACCACTGTCTCTAGTTAACACACCAGGCACTTCAGTAAAGAGAACCTGGCTCTGTTTGCAGAAATTTCCTCTTAGATATGAGGTCTTGAGGCACAACCTCCTCAGTCCCCCTGAAGTTGTCTCTTCCCAGGGATACATGAAGCCAAGTGCTCTTCCCAGGACAAGTGCTACAGCTCCCTTCCATTTCCTTCCATTTTGGTGGCCTCTGCTGAACTCACTTCAGTCTTTCTTATATATCTTATACATATCTTATATATCTTATACATATCTTATATATCTTTTATTATATTGGGGGGCCTAAAACTGTGTGGGGTTTTCTAGATGCAGCCCGATATATATTTGAACTGTGCTTCATGGGTATTTAAAAAGTGCTGACTAAAGAGTGCACTCCATGTCATGGATGAAGGTGCTAAACAGAATAGGTCCCAGCACAGAACACCATGGCATTCCAATTGCAGTTAGCATACGGGCAGATTATGAGCCAGTATTCAATGCCATCTGAACTTGATATCTCACCCTTCTAATACACCCCTAATCTAAGCCCTAACATACTGATTTGAATACAAGGATACTGTGGGACACCATGTCAAAAGCCACGTTAAAACCAGAACAGGCACAATCCACCTCTCTCATCCACAGATCAACATATCCACAGATTATTTTATCATAGAAGGCAATTTCCTCAGTCCATGCTGGCTAATCACCCAATAATCTTCTCCTTTGTGTGCTTGGAAATGATTTTGTGGGGGATAAACTTTAGCATTTTTTCAGGACAGATCTGAGGTTGAGTAGTAAGTGGTTCCCTGGTTTTTTGCCCTTTTTGAGGATGGATGCAACATTTCCTATTTGCTAGTTTATGGGTAAATACCCTGAGCACCAAGGCTCAGAAAACATAACTCTTATCTTCAGCTGCTGTCACTAAATGATCCACCTTATTCAGCAGGAGTTATGTTTGAGGTATCAATATAAATCATAATTAAATTAATTAATTTTAAGTAATAGAAATCAGAAATTTAAAGTGTACCGTTGGTAATCACCAAATCTTTTAGCTATTCTGCCTCATTATAAAAAAGAAATCCGCCTACCTGATAAAAAATCAATAAAAATTCGTAAGTGGTATAGAGCTGAATCTGTGAGTTCTGTATGACTGAAAACAGGTACTCAGAATATGAAGCATAAATGACAAAACTGAGCATTTGTGCGGAGTTTTTATTATTTGCATGTGGAGTATTATAAATTGTAGGTTGCAGAACACACAAAATATGAACAAATAGCTCAAACTTTTAAGAACAAATAGCTCAAACTAGCTAAATTATAACTTATTGAAAGAAAGTGATCATTCAAATACATTTTAATTCATTTACTCTTACTTTTACTTTCGTATTGTGTCAAATACCTTCAGTCCAAAAATGAAGGGTTGCACACAATTAGGCAAAGATTAAAATTGTCTATTTCCCATGGCAAAGTAGTAAGTGAGAATTATCAAAAAACAACTAAACACCCAAGATATTCTTTACAATTGATTATGAAATTCCATAATGTCTTTACATTAAAATCTGTTACCCACTCCATTGAAACAAATCTTTCTAGATGGTGTGGAAAATAACATCTGACAAAAAAAATTGCCTAATTTCAAAGTAAGCGATAACAAAAATCATACATTGACATTAGCTGTCATTACCAAAATTCATATTTTTAATACTAAATTGGGTGTTAGGGCATAAAATTCAGTGAATTACCATAAAAATATGAATAATTAGAAGACTAATTATATTTTTCCAGAAATATGTTAATGTCTTCTTGAGGATTTTAATTTACTTTTTTCTCCAGGCAATTTTTTTATCTTTTGGTAAACAATACAATTCAATATTTACCAAGTCACTCTCAAACAAAAATAGTTGGTGATACTGGTATTTTGTGCTAACCTTCTACTACAGGAAAGACTAAGGAAAGTGGGTACCTTTTGTATTTTGGCTACCAACTGTCTCTGAAAAAATTGTTTTCTGGTGCCCAATTGTGTGGAACCCCATTCTTTCCTCCTCTCCCTGCTCACTCACATGAAGCCCCATGAAATAGTTTCCAGCTTCCTGAATACAACTGAGGAAGTGCATTTATAAATACATTTTGCTGCTTTCAGTCTCAGTTTCCTTACAGGAATATTGTCCTTCTTGCTGAAGTGAAAATGGGGCCTTTCAAAAATATGGGGCTGTCAAAAGTTCCTCATGCTGCAGTTTAGTTTGGTTTCACCGTTATTGTTGCTGATAGAAGGTACAGGATAAAACATTTACTGCAATTTAATGAAGGAGAGCATTACCTTTTCCTCTAAAAGTTTTGGTCAAAAATAACTTTTCACTTAAACTCTTTACTTTTCCATTTTCTCTTGAAAGGATTTTACAATGTAACAGGAATCTACACAAAACAGCCCTCTACTTTTCCTAGTCTGTTAGTCTGCTTACAAGTTGGAGTATTACCTAGAAAGCTCACAATCCGAATTTTGTGATCTTTTCCAAATGACATGCTAAAATGATCACCCAGCTTCATTAGATAATGCACATGCTGAGATGATGATCCACCTTCTATCCGCAGGAGCAGCTGCTCAGTGACTGCATTTGTTACTGGTAGAATAGAAACATTTGGGACAAAGACACTCTCACGTCTGTTGTTCCTCGCTGTGGTGCCATGGGAAGACCAGTACAAAGGTATTCTGATTGTGAATCTTGCCATTGCAGTAGTAACTACAGAAAGGAGGGCAGGAACTGCAAGCATGGTACTTATGATTGACATTGAGTGTCATGGTCAATGTATGAAAAGGATTGTCCTTATGTCGCTCCTAAAACATCGTTGTTTGCCTGTGGTTTTCTTTGAAGCGAAGGTTTTCTTGAGCAACTGATGCCTTGTTGAAAAAGATTTTAAAGATTTAGCCAACGAAAAGAACTCAAATTAATGCTATGTTGTTAAGATACTATTAGGGTTGTGAGAGTGCTCATGCTAAGAAAGTTAACAAAAAATAAAAAGTAAAGCAATTCTAACTTGTAGAAATTAATACCATGTTAAAGCTTATGTTTAACACTGAGCCCACCATGGCAGCAGATGGGTCAAATTTTCAGCTGGTTTTAATCAGTAAAATTCTCTAGGTTCCAATAGAGCTCTTCTGATTAAATGCATCTGAGATTCTGGACAAATTATTTCCAGATAAATTATTCACAAAATAATGGGCAAAATTGAAAATAATTTTATTAATACAGCCTGACCATCTATAGAGTTAGTTGAGTAGGAGAAAACATTTTTGTGAAAACATTACTTGATAATTAATTGACAAAAAAAAAGTTGTCATTATTCATTCATGTAAAAGGAATACAGAATAATAAATTGATGACAATAAATGAAGGATTTCTTTCTGCATAATTACAAACTATAGAAGTGGAATACATGTGTACAACTTGCTCTGGGATAGAAGTTTTATTGCTCAATTATATTACATGTCTATTAATGAAGCTAATATGAAACAGGGATCAGTTTGACTCCAAACATCCAAACAAATTATTTCAGATGAGAATGTGGGACAAATCTTGACATACTGCAAGTGGTGTAATTGCATGGCTGGATTTGAACTTGGGCCTCTGAAAGACTTAGCCTGTTTATATCTGAGAATAGCAAGGAAAAATAAAGTAAAAGAACATAAGTATGAGATACATTAACAATTTCTGGGTTCCAAGAACAACAAAGTACGCTTAACATCAGGACGCGCAACAGCAGAGGAAATAAGCTGGAAATTTGAAATTCATTAAACTTGCCATGTTTCCACTGCATCCTGGATATGTCCCAAGTAAGTATAAACAAATTTAAATATATCGAATAAACATCTGGACCACTAATATTGTCACATATAATCAAGTTACAAAACAGTTGCTTAGACTCAGTCAACTTTCCCAGGTACTAAAAGCACAAGCAAAGAAGTCTTAATTGTGAGAGCCAACACATGTTAAACATTGGGTATCTACATCACAGAATTACTCAACAAAACAATTAAAGATTCTTTTAGAGAAAATTGCAACTAAAATTGAAGTCTTTAGTTTTCATAACTATCTCTGCTTCAGCACCCAGGTAATTTATTTTTGAGATTTCTTTAACCTCTGTATTCATCAGTAACGCTGCTAGTCTGGAAGACTCATAGAGCACTAGGCCTTGGAGTTTTTGTTCAGTTCAATATTCAGACAAGACTTTAAAAGAAAAGTCCCCCGACTGCTGCTAATACACTGTTAGGGATGGCTGAGTGCCAGCATCAGCAGAATCTAGTATTTTTGTAATCTTCATGCCTGAGAGTGATGAAAGTTTTTGTTCTACATGTCACTGGGTTCAGCTCTTCCTCTTCTCTCTGACCTGATCCAGGTCTTCTACCTCTCCCACATAGTCAGCACAAGTCAGGCTGTAATTATTAGCTTGTGCTACATATTAAAAAGGCTCTCATGTTTCTGGGAACTACAGCTGTAGACATAAAAAGTCTCAAAAAAAGGATTTGTAATACTTCCTTCCATTCCTACATTTGTAGCATCTTTTTATTGAACACTTTCTGTGAAACTACCATGAAAAGGAAATCTAGGAACATCTTTCCTAGTCAAGCCACCTTGCCATTTCTTTCCTCCCCTAAATAGCCTTCAAAGGTCTGCACTGACACACTGAGACCTTAATATAAGTCAAGGATTTATTTCTCATGGACAAGTTTGAAAAACAGGAGACTGTTGCAAAGTCTTTGTTGTTTGAGTTTCTTCTGTTTGGTTTACAAATTTTCTGTGATTTTTCTTTAAATCCCATAAAGCATATTTGGGAATATTTTTGTGGAGAGGAAAACATTGTGTTGCCACTTCTCTTATTCCCATTCATTTCTGTTACAGTAATTGCAGAATTCAATCCACTAATTCTAACTATAGAAATAGCACAGGGTAGCTACTCTCACTTTTGTATCCTGTCAAGTACTAAATACTAAAACTGTAGTTGTCTGGAGGCCAGAACACAATTCTTTGTGCTTTACAGCTACCCAGGTACCTGAAAATAACTCATCTGATTTCAGTAGAATTACATTTTATCTTCATTGGTGCAAATAACATTGCAATCCAGGGTAGCATTGGAAAGGTGCTTATATGCTGAATGCACTATCTGTCACTTGGGCATTACATAATTCTAAATCTCTTACAAATCACTTCCAGTTATATAGGAGAAAAAATATGCATTACTGTATATTTCTGCCCTTTCTCTAACTGAGTAGCAGCTCAGCATTTTGGCTGCAGCTAATATCAGAGGAACTAACTGCATATTGATTACACTGAACATAAAAAAACATGGCATTTAAGAGAGAATACAAGCATAACTCAAGGCATGCAAGGTCAAAGGTGAGACACACAAGTTTATTCTAAGCTCTTTGACACCTGAAAGTTCATAGCTCCTGTGTTTTCCCCAGAAAATTTTAAAAGATTAAACTTTTCTGCAAATATTGAACTACCACCTTAAAATACACTTTATAAGCATAAACTAAGGATGACTATCAAATTTGCACACAGTCTGTTTTATTTACAAACAAGTTTGGAAGAGATGATAATGCCAACTTGCGTTATCCAGGTTCACGGTTAAGATCTTCCTCAGTGGAGTCTGCAGATAGCTGGGAAGTCCACGGAAGTCAAGTACTTAAAGTAAGACTTCTGCACAGAAGGATGCAAAGTTTTCATCATGAGGGGAGAGTGTCCAGATGAAAACTCTGTGTGCTTGGCTTCCTAATGCAGTGGTATACAGCTGCTCACTTGGGGAAGGAGACTTTGGGACACTGCTCTCCACAGACTGGTTCATGCCTTTTGCCCTTTAGAAATAGTTATATAGCACATTGTTGAACAAGACATTCTTACTAAACCACACTTTTTTCTAAGTGTGACTCTGTGTGTGTGTTCACTCCACTGCTCAGAATTAAAGGTGGCAGAGTTGGGACCTCTGTAAAGGAAAACATTTTTCTGCCACATTCTGTATATAGCAGATCCTGAAAAACAACTCTTTGCTTTCAAATATAGTTTTACCAGGGAGACTGTGTTGTGTTTTCTCAGCTGTTTTGATTATTTCACACTTTTTTTTTCTTTTTTACCGTTTTCTGCCCAACTGAGGGAGCAGGGAGTCTGGCTCACTGCCTTTCTTGGTGTGTTTCAGCAAATCAAATTGCTACAATCACTGCTGAAAAAGAGGCCTTAGGTGGTCAAGAATCTGTGGTGACAGAAAAGCAAACATAAGATTCATGTCTTTTTAGTTTGGACTAGAAGTGACATTAGAGAGCTGTTCCCAGGGCTTCTGAAGAAAGCTGGTCATGCGGAAAGGTTGTGTTTATGTTTAATGCAGTCAAAATCTTAAAACTGCTCATTTTATACCTCCAGAGTTGTCTACATAGGAACTAAATCTGTATTCTTTTAGTGTGACTTACATTCCAAGAATATCTATTGAATATGCTTCTCCTCTTTCTCGTGACGCGTGATATCATAAGGCAGTTGGTATTGTTCTACTATGATTGTGAGGCTTACAAGAGTTCTGGTATCAGGATAGGCATACATTTGCATTTTCAATGTAAATATAGTCTCATTTATTGCAGTGGAAATTTTCCAATAAGCTTGATTGGTTTTCTAACTCATGTTGTCACTATCTGTCACATTTTGATATTTCCTCATTTGTGAGCAATTCACACAAATATTCCACTGGCCCTTTTTTAACAAATCCAAATGATTAATTAGAAAGCTCAGACAGTCTGTGGGAAGTTGAAAAGACATTCTTAAGGTCATCTGGTCTTAATGACAATCTTCATTTGATTCCCCTCCTAAACGGGTCGCAAATGCCTTGCACATGTTTGCCATAAAGTCTAAGCCACTGTTTACATGAGAAAGTAGAAGTTGGAGTTGGTGCTGGTTTGCACCTGTTGTTATTCTTGCCCAGTAAAAAAAAACTATGTGTCAAATACATTACTTGCCTAACTATTTGCAGAAGAATTTTTTCTTCAGGCAAGACTTCTAACATCATCCTAAAGCCTATATGGACCTAAATCTTTAAGAATATAAACAGTTTATGAGGGACCAGAACCAGAGAAAGAGAATCCATGAATTTTGTGAAAGCAGTAAAAGAAAAAAATTTAAAACGTCAGGCTACAGCAAGTACTAGAGGCTGCAGGCTAACTAACATACATCCCACTCATATATAGCAAGAAATAATACCAAGGGGAAACTTAATGGACTAATTAAATGAAGGTCATAGATGGTGAATATTCCTGATGGCACTGGAATACCACAGCAGAAATGAAGCAGTGCACAGCATGGATCTTGATTTTAGAAAGACTTCCTATAATGTATAAACAGTACACACAAATCAGATTCCATAACCTTTTTGCTGAGGTAATAGTGTGCAGCTGCCAACAACAGACTGCTAATTATTTGTTTTAATGGCTCTTGTTGGAAAAAAAGTAATAATGCAGAAAGGTACATAGGATCATCTCTACAATTTATTTGCATCACTTCTGTAGCTGAAACTCAGGAAGCTAGGAAATGAGTCATCTCACTGACCTCTCTGGATGTTGGCTCAGGTATGTTGGATGTTAGCTTAGTTGGGGTAAAACTCAGCACCTGGTGACTGAGGCTAGGGCTACGTGAACATTTCCCATTGTTTCAGACTTGCAAATTCAGCTTAATCTGATAAGCTTTTGTTTTACCAAATTCATTCAACTGTTGGTTTATCTAAAACTGTGCTGTGATGTCTGTACATCGCTTGGCACATGAGTTTGTCTAAAATAAAAGCATTGAACTGAAGTCCTACTCAAAAACAATGTGAGGCGAAGCCTCCTAAATGAGCGACCAAATAAAATAATTTCTAACACATTATTCTGCTGAAAGTCAACCACCAAGAACAACTGTATATATATGTATCAGTTTAGTGAGACAGAAGTGTTTTGCTAAGGAGCATGAGTTATGAGGAAGACCAAAACTCCTCCCTCTAAGCAACTGTAAATCTGAAATTAAGAGGCTCCAATTGAGGAAGTGTGGAGAAAGGAAAAATAACAGCCCTTTATTCTGAAAACACAGCTGCATTGGACAGGGCACATCTCCAGGACGGAGGACCACCGGCTCCCCAAGATTGTGCTTTATGGTGAACTCGCCACTGGCTGCCTCAAGAGAGGAGCCCCAAAGAGGAGATACAAGGACTCCCTGAAACAACATCTCAGCCTTGGCCATATCGACCACCACCATTGGTCTACTCTGGCCTCCAATCAGGAGACATGGAGACGCACCATCTATAATGCTGCTGCCTCTTTTGAGATCACCTGCAGAATCATTTCTGAGGAGAAAAGACTATGCAGAAAGAACCGAGTCCTGCCAGTACCACCCAAGGAGACTTTCCGCTGTGCCCTTTGCAACTGGACTTGTCTATCTCACATTGGCCCTCTTAGCCATCAACGAGCTTGTAGCAAGCATGGATAGAGTCCTTCCCTAATCTTCGTTTGCGAAGCCTGGCCATGAGATGTGTATTGGCAGAACAGCAAAAGAACACAAAAAACCCCGAACCTAACAATAACCCTTTACCCAAAAATCCCCTTCAACGAAAAGTAAACAGTTCAGTTTGTGCTTTTTGGTGCAATTCTAACCATAGCCAGCAGGGGGCGCTGTTGGATCGCTGGGGGTGCGGAGCCTGCAGTGCTCAGTGTTGGGCGATAGGAGGCGCTGTTGGATCACTGGTGGTCTCCACATGGAGGCCCTTGGTGCGCTGAAGGAGCCGAAATGGAGCCCTTCCCTCCTCCTCACCGGGAAGGGGAATAGGAGAAAGAAGGGTTCTTCCCAAAGGGGACTCATGGTGTCTGTGGCTGGCCGTGTGACTTCTCCTTCCTTTGTAGGCATGCACAAAAACCATTGCCAAAAACATGGGAGCGGGGGAGGGAATACAAAGGTGACCCCGTTCCCAAATAGTTCCTCTCCAATGAAGTCCAAGCAGGTCTGCGCTGGGGGCAGAAACCAGGGTGCGGGCAAACCGGGACCAGGAAAACAAAAACAAACCAACCAGGTGGCCAGGCTGAGAACAAAGCAACCTCAAAGCTTTTCCAACCCACCCCTTGCCAGCTCAGGCAACAACAAACTGAGTCATTTTCCAGGAAAGGAAAAAAAAAAAAAAGCAAAGAAAAGAGTCTCCTAGACCCTCCCCACAGACTTTCCAGGGCCATCAGCCTGGAATGTCAAATCTGCTGGCCAGTTCTTTTGTGTTAGTCAAATACCCAAGGCAAAACCAGCCTGCCCATTCAAAACATCCCTCCCACACAGTGGGGCAGAGGGAAGGGAGAAATTCTCTGTTTAGTTGTTTTAGAACAAGTGAACCCATGACAAGGTAACAGAACAGTCAACCTCACACCCTGATGAGAAAATTCAGAGATATATCTCTTTAACTTTCATGTGATCACACCACTTGATCACAAGTCCTCTCATATTCTTCAGTATTCCTTTCAAGGTTCCTTGATGCTGTAAGAAACACCTGTAAGAAATCACACAGTGCATTACAGAATATGCTTTTATTTACAGGACTGAAAATCTAAATAAAACATGTATGACCACCACATGAAGAAATTATCTGAACATTTCATATTGCCATGGTTTAACCCCAGCCAGCAACTAAGTCCCTCCCAGCCACCCACTCACTCTGCCCCAGTGGAATGGGGAAGAGAATTGGAAGGGTAAAAGTGAGAAAACTCATGGGTGGAGATGAAGACAGTTTAATAATTGAAATAAAATAAAATAATGCTGAAAATAAAAATAATATTAGTAATGATAATAATAATAAAAATAGTAATAAATGTCTGAAAAGAAAAATAACAAAGATAAATAAGACTCAAACAAAAAACAAGTTATACAGATGAAAACAATTGCTCAGTATCAACCAATCCAAACAGTCCCCAAGCAGCAGCCCCTCGTCAACTTCCCCACTAGTTTCGTTGCAGAGCACGATGTCATATNGTAAAAGTGAGAAAACTCATGGGTGGAGATGAAGACAGTTTAATAATTGAAATAAAATAAAATAATGCTGAAAATAAAAATAATATTAGTAATGATAATAATAATAAAAATAGTAATAAATGTCTGAAAAGAAAAATAACAAAGATAAATAAGACTCAAACAAAAAACAAGTTATACAGATGAAAACAATTGCTCAGTATCAACCAATCCAAACAGTCCCCAAGCAGCAGCCCCTCGTCAACTTCCCCACTAGTTTCGTTGCAGAGCACGATGTCATATTGGTGTGGAATATCCTTTTGGCCAGTTGGGATCAGCTATCCCAGTTGTGTCCTCTCCCAATTTCTTGTGCACCACCAGCTCACTCATGGGTGCAGAGAGCAGCAAAAAAAGGCGTTGATGCTGTGCAAGCGCTGCTCGGCAGTAATGAAAACACCCCAGGGTTGTCAACAGATTGTGCTCTTTTGATCACAAATCCTAAACGCAGCCCCATGTCAGCCACTGTGAAGTAAAGAAACTCTATCCCAGGCAAAATCAGCACATGTATATATGTGACTCTTCTCCTCTTTTCCGTTGCTTCTACAGAAGTTGTGCTGCCTAGTGGAAGTATAATGGCAAAGGCTCAGGAGACCAATGTGTGTTTTTTCAGTTCCATTGACTAATTGATTAATCCAGAAATGAGATACCAGAGCTCAAGGCCTTTCTCTGTCTGTGAGTCAGCTCTCCTCTCCCAGCAGGCAGCTGGGATCAGCAGCTACTAGGTGATTGAAAACACTGGAAGAAAACCTTCTGAATTTGGAAAACCGCAGTCCTCAGGTAGAGTTTGCTTACTAACTATGCAATAAGGTGAATGTGGAGCTGTTCCTAGCATCTTCCAGTGCAGAAGATGCATTAAAGAACTCTTTGTATTAAAGAACTCTTGTGCAAGCTGTAGTGGCAGTCAGACCTAGTTTCTTAGAATTATTCTTTTTAAGAGCATTCTTTGGCTTAATTTATTTCTGCAGAGATCCATGTCAGCTTCATCACACAGGACAGAAAAAGTGCTCAAGTGCTGCAGTCTGGCCCGATACAACCAAGATATTATCCTACCACTTGAAGTTTGAAGTTTGGAAGTTTGAACCAAAGGTAGTCTGAAATCCAGATCTCCAAATCCCCAACATAAAAGAGCACCCCTTCTCCTCCCTTGGTCCTGGCACTCCCATAATTCTGAAGTCAGTGTTATCAGTGCCTTTGAGGAGATCCTGAGCACATGCATTAATAAAGGCCTCTTTGAGGAGAGGCCTGGCAATACCTATTTTGTGATTCCTAAACAGCCCTGATGTCCTCTCTCAGACAAAATGGTGGTGCAAAAAATTGTAGACATCAAAAGGTATTGGGGGGGTGGGCATGAAGGGCTCATTTTTTTGCTTTGTTTGAAGTCAGTATTTAAAACATGCCTAAAGTACTTCTAAGGCATTTATGTTCTTTTAGTGTTGTTTCAAAAGATGGTAAAAATATAAGGCAAAGAAATACATAATTGGGACTGAAAAGGCTTTTGGGGGAAGTTAAAATTGTGTTTCTGGTCAGAATTTTCCTCATAATACTTTATCTCCAACATTTCTTTTATTTCTCCTTTCATGATATATATTAATAGAACTATGTGGTGATTTCAATCTGCTCCTTATTACTCCCATGCCAAAATCTATGAAATGAGCTAAATAATTTAGGAATCTTGCCCTCTAAACTAAGAGATGTTAAAAGGACCAATGCAGCCAGGGATTTCTTCAATTATTTAATTCACTCACCTGAAAGTATTATACAGCCAAGTAACAGGACCACCATTCAAACATTCATCTAAATGATATATTTTAATTTAAAATGATTGCCATAAAGCAGTATTAAAAGCAGTATGGTTCTTATTAAAACAACAACTTTTATCCTGGCAATCTTTCTCCTCTGCTAACATTCTTTAATTATTTATTCCCAGATTCCCTCATCAGGTAAAAAATGTAATACTGATGTTAGCTATATTTCCTCCTTTGTCTCCCATATTTTCATCACCCATACTAAACAATGTAATTGCTGCAAGCAACATAAATTGTAAAAATCAATGCTCAGCAGGGACTCAATCTGTTCCTAAAACCAAGACAGTATTGCAGCTCCTAAAACTGTCAAACCACAAGTGAACAGCTTCAGTATTAGGAGAACTTTTGGCTGGTGCACAATCGTCTATTTTCATTCTGTGATCTTCATACTCCTACTACCCTTCACCTAACAGTGGCTGGCACTGTAAAAAGTGTCTTTTTTGTGACTTTATATACGTTTTAGGACAGATTGGTTTACCTAGTTGAAAAATCTATAGACATTATATCATAGTGTCCGATCCAGCGTAGGGTCTCCACAAGATGCTGCAGCTAATTCATACACGAGCCATTCATTCCCCAAAGCTGAGCACACGCCTGTGATTTGAGACCTCTATGTGGAGTCTGCAGATAGCTGTCACCCCTGTGGAAAGTATCCTCAAGGCTCTGAAGGAGGGGGGCAGCTCACCTCCCACCTACTTCTGCCATGTGAGGCCTTTGGGGGTCACGGAGGGCAGGTCTATTCATCTCTGTGCCTCTCCTGATGAAACTGTCTACCCTGAAAAGAAAATTGCAAGAGTCACAGACACAGAAGATCAAAGAAAGCAGAGTGAGACCCTATGGTCTAATGAAGAACACAGCTGCCTAAAGGGTAGGGAACATGGAACTGGTCCCTCCTACAAAAGTATTTCAGATGATCTTTTTTTTTTTACCTGAAGTGCAAATGCATTTCCGGAACTAGGACCCGAAACCTAGATGTTCTGGTAGCAATTTCCACTAATTAAGCTACAAAATCCTTCTTGATCATATTTACTGTCATTTGGTCTTTTGTCTTTAAGAAATGGGAGCAATATCTTTATCATCTGAAGGTTAAAAGATGGAAGCTTTGTCCTGGCCTCTGGTATCCTGATCCTGGCCTCCTTGATTGTTTATATATTATATATTTTTCCCACCTATGAAACTGTTTAACTTTTCATTGTCCTTTTCCACAAATCTGTATTATTATACTGAATGATTGTGATTTCAGTATAGAAATTGGGCCTATGGTAGCATGATCAGAAATATAAAGAAACATACGAGAAATCAGTACGTTGAGATTGCCCTCCTATAATATGCTAATATAGACAATCCAAACAATAACTATTTACTTAAAATGTCCAATCTGGTGTTTAAAATAGTGAAGGTTTCTGTGTGTGCAAAGGGGAAACTAAAGTACATTCTTCCAAATGTCTGGCTACTTTATCAGAATAGCACTTTACATATTTTAAGGAGCTATCACACTATTACATAGGACTAATATATCCAGTTTCAAAGCAGTTTCTATTCAAAATTTAATAGAGATAATGGTAACATAAAAGCTACCCTCTGGATCTTATAATTAAAAGGACAAGAGCCTGAGAGTCATAAGAAGGGAACATAAAGTTAATTACTTGCTTGCGTGCAGAGCAAGAAGTCTGTAAGCTTAAGTAGTAGCCAATTTATAGGTTTGAATTCCTGAACACTAATGTATTAGGAGAATCATTTCTTCCTCTTCTGATAATTTCTTCATATAATTATGATTAATCTCCTAGCTGTAGTTTAATTTACTGTGCCACTTCCCAAAACGTCCCTTTCTCTATGGTGTTGTTTACCAGAGCAAATATTTCAGGCACTAATATTGTCTGAAAGCTTACAGTAAATCTAAACAGTAAATATGTTTTACAGTCAGTTGTAGCAGAAAATAAAAAGTGTTAGTACTGATTATTTCTTAGTAGGTATAAAATCCAGTAGGGGAAGACATAGAAAAACTATCTGCAGCTTCCTTGACCATGTGGAAAATTAGTGTAGCAGACTATAACCAGAGGAATGAAAATTTATTTGAAAAAATATTTTAAGATTAAACCAACAGCACAAACAGATGGTATGAAGGTCAAACTGACAAAGTAAATGAAATTTTTTAATAGTAACATATGGATGTTTAGACTGATAGGTTCTAACACTTATGCTGACTAAATTTTTCTGGGTTTTGGGGTTTTTTTAAGGAAGGAAGGAAGGAAGGAGAGCTGGCTTAATGACACAGGTACCAAAGATAATCTAGTGAGATTTCAAAGCTGAAGTGAATACTTTGCTCCTACATTCAAGAAAGATGAACATGTTGTATGCAACAACAAAGACTGGGCTGCTGACTGGAAGGGGATTGTGTAAACAGGAAATAGCACAGCTGAAATGGGAACAAATTTTCAATAAAATGTATTTTAAATCAGTTCTGAAAGCTGACATGATTTCAGACATGAAATCTGAGAAGAAGGAAGGGGTATGTAGTAAACTCCCCGTATTTCAGGTGTTAAACAGGTTATGACAAACTGCAAGGCCATGAATTTTCTGTCACTAAGAGGCAGGAGGTAACACCTTGCTATGTTTTAATTATATCCCTAAAATTAATTCAGATAGAAAAAGACCATATGCCTGTTACATAAACCTGAATAATGACAAAATTCAACTATGTTCATCTGTTTTTAATAAGATGTACTGATATTTCAGCATGATTATTGCAACATAGATATGCTTACTATATCTTTTGGCTTTTATGACATGTATTCCTAAACTTTCTTTCCTACCTTTACCATTAGTTAAAAAACTACAAAAAGCATCAGATTAAAACTAAATAGCAAATATTGAAAAATAAATATTCCTTGAATTTTACTCCCCTAATTATTGCTTTTTAAAAATACTATGTATGTATTATTATGTCTATTCATGTAATAGATCTACCCAGCCACTTCCACTTTCATTGCCTTTTATTTTGTATTTGTAATACTAATTAGATTGTTCTCTGTGCCTTCTAAAATAAAGTGTTGCTATGGCATACAGTTCAAGCTAAAATGCTAATACAATTATAGCTGCATAATAAGTTGGATTAAAGTCAAATTAAATAAAATAATTTCCCAGAAGTGACATAATGCCTTGGTGGATCTGCGTACAATACTAAGTTAGTAGGACATAATTGTAGCGAGCATGATGCCTAACACAGAGAAAATTCACATTATGGTGTGAAAATACTATTACTGAAATTTCCTCTCCCTGAAAGAGGCTAACACCTAAGAAGTATATATTGACATATTTTTAGAAATCGTTTAATAGTTTACTTTCACTTTTCTACAGATGTGTCTATGATTAATGTCACAACGTAACAATTGATGTCATAACCAGTAACAATGGCATCACCCAGAATGCGCATACGCAGAAGCTGCTGTGGGGTAGGCATGTCTTTGCACAAAGGGAGTATACAATGAAGAAACTGAAGCCTACAGGGGATCCCATTTAAACTCAGTAGATCTAATACCACTTGGGACTTCAAAAAGGTCTTGATCCTTGTTTGTATTTTGGTTATTAATTGATTATAATGGATTAAGAAATAGTTAATACGACTTTAACTAATGATCAGAGAGTTAGAGTATTGGCATGGAGACCTAACTCAGTGTCTTTCATGGCTTAACCATACAGAAAGTGAATATTCGTTCGTCTATTGATGGTGCATATTTGTTATGGGTTCATATTTGTAATAAACATTGGTATATTATTAATAAACATTGATATATTAAAGACTTACAGCTGTTTTGATAACTTTAATATAGACTGCAGAGAGAGGATTTGTTTTATTCTTTCAGAAAAATCACTGTACTTGATAGATTTGTAAAAATTTATCCATTAGATTTACATTAAATGTATTTTGATGTAGAATTTTAAAAGTCATGAATTGAAGACCAGTTCTCACTGGATCTATATCACATAGAGGTGTATATAGGTGGAATAAAGGTGGTGAAATGGTAGAGGAAATACTAGTCTTCAGAGTAAAAGAAGGTGTTTCATCTGAGAAATATATACACAATAAAAGAATTGCACTTTTCCTTATATTCTCTGATAAATGATAACACTAATAAATAATAATACTACAAGGAAGCTTACTTTTTAAAGAGAAAACATATGTATGAAACCAATTAAAATTCATATGAATGTAGTCAAGTACACTATGTCATCAGTGTGACTATATTCTTGCAATGTTGTGTCACAAGGTCACTCTTGCTAATTCTGTCTTCCAAAGGACATGATGAACATCTGGGTGATGGCTATAGCCATGCAGCTGTCTTACCATCATCTGCCTCCAAATCAATCAGTAACTGTCTTAAATCAATAAACACACCTGTGTGATATTTTCAATGGTCCTGTACCTCTCTTCATTAGGCACAATTCCACTGCTGTTCCCTACTGTTCATTCCTAAGTACTTCTCCATTTTTTCTGGCCCTCAATTTGCAACTCGTCAGGGTTCATTTCTCATCAATGACAGTGGAAGGAGGTGTGAATCAGGTAGTGGGAGATAATTTCAACCACCCACTGTCCCATGAGCACATGATCAAACAGGAAGCAGTATAGTGGGTAATACATTGCCTTAGAACAACGGATTGTGTGGTTCTGTAATGCAATGATACATATCACAGAACCATAGAATCTGCTGAACTGGAAGGGACCCACGAGAGTCATTAAGTCCAACCCTTAACCCTGCACAGGACCATCCCCAAGCTTCACACCGTGTGCCTGAGAGTACCATCCAAATGCTTCTTGACCTCTGTCAGGCTTGGTGCTGTGACCACTTCCCTGGGGAGCCTGTTCCAGTGCCCAACCACCCTCTGGGTGAAGAACTTCTTTCTAATATCCAACCTTAACCACCCCTGAATTCAGGCTATTCCCTCAGATTCCACCACTGGTCACCACAGAGAAGAGAACAGTGCCTGTCCTTCTTCCCCTCACAAGGAAGTTACAGACTGCAATGAGGTCTCCCCTCAGTCTTGTATTCTCCAGGCTGAACAGGCCAAGTGACCTCAGCCACTCCCCCTACAGTTTCCCCTCAAGACCCTTCACCATCTTCATTGCCCTCCTTTGGACACTCTCTAAAGCATAATATCTTTCTTATATTCCACTGACCAAAACTGCACACAATATTCAAGGTGAGGCCACACCAGTGCAGAGCAAAGCGGGACAATTCCCTCCCTCAACCAGCTGGTGATGCTTTGCCTGATGCCCCCAGGACACAGTTAGCCCTCCTGGCTACCAGGGCACTGCTGACTCATATTCACCGTGCATTGATCAGGACCCCCAGGTGCAGAATTCGGCATTTTCCCTTGTTGACCTTCCTGTGGTTGGTGATTGCCCAGTCCTCTAATTTTTCAAGGTCTCTCTGCAGGGCCTCCCTGTTTTTGAGGGAGTCAACAACTCCTCCCAGTTTTGTGCCATCTGCAAACTTGCTTAGTATCCCTTCCAGTCCTGTGTCCAAGTCATTTATGAAGATGTTGAAGAGAACAGGGCCTAAGACGGAGCCACGTCCAATAATGTACTTTCTGGGAACACTACCACATGATCTAGTTTACACTTTCATTGATTCTAAAACTGGATTTGTATTATTGCCTGGGTTGCTGGGTCTGGATCTCAATATGTATTTCTAAGAGTGTATAGTCCACTTGTATTTGGTTATAAGGGTTTGAACCTGTCCTTTTGAAAATCTTTTGTTCAGGTTTAGATTCAGATCAGGAACACTCTTACAATTAATCTCTTAACATTCTTCAATTTTGAATGACTCTAGGTTGTCAACCTGATAACCTTTTACAAAGAGATGACTGACTTGGTGAACAAGGGGAGAACAGCAGAGAAAATGCAGCTCTCCAAAGCTGGAGAACTTCTGGAGAACAGAAGGCTCAGAAGGTGGAGATCTTGTCAATGTGTATAAATACATGATGGGAGGGAACAGAAAAAAAGAGAGCCAGGCTCTTTTCAGTAACATCCAGTGGCAGAATAAGAGAGGATGGGCACAAACTGAAACATAGGACATTCTGTATGAACGTAAGAAAAATCTTTTTACACTGTGTCAGTGCTACAAGTTGCCCAGAGACATTCAGGAGTCTCCCTTCTGGGAAATGTTCCAAAACAGACTGGACATGGTCCTAAGGATCATGTTCTAGGTGATCCTGCTCTGAGCAGGATGTCAGACTTAATGGTCTGAGGCCCTTTCTAACCTCAATGCTTCTGCAATCCAGTGTGTCACCCTCTCTCTGTTGGTACACTCACATCTTGTGTTGGTTTGTACTGAAGTCCATCATAAGCAGTGTAATTTTAGGAGATTTCCACTGTTATCAGAATCAATTAAGTTAAAGCATTACTGACCAAACCCAATTCTCCAGTTTATATATTAAATACACACATTGAATAAGAGCACATGCATAGCTGAGGACATAAACTACCCCAGGTACTGTACACTATTTATGATGGAGCTCAACAACTTTTTGTATTTCATTCCTCCTTCATCATTTAAGCCAGAGTGCTACCACTGAAGACAAAAGAAAATATTTACAGTAGAAGATCAGGCGAGGCAACTTTTTTAGGCTCACAATAAAGAAAAATAATGCATAGTTTTATTCTTTGGGAATTCATCAACAGTGTCCTGCAAAATATAGTACTGAGATGGGTTATAATGGATCTGGTTTATCTGATGCAAATACCATAATATATGATTTCCCCCTCAGCTAACAAGAATTTACTAATTATTAGCATGGATGATTAGGTGTTTTGAAAGAACAGTGAGAAGGAAATTGCAGTAAAAAAATCATATTAGAAACTTGCAGCAACACTTATTATTCCCATTAAATATGAATCATTTATTAAGAAAAGTGACTGTAAGTGATACACATGCATTCACAGATAACTCAGTGTGAGGCTTATGAAATTAATGGGAAATAGAGCAATCTTTGTAATGTCCTGTTTAATGGCTAGATGGCTAGTCCTTGCTAATATAGCATGAAGCACTTTGAAGGGTCATGGCCTTATCTCCTTGCCTCACTTCTGGTCATTGTACAGAAAACTTGGTACCGTGACTTGCGCAGAAGTATCCAGGATGTGAGTCCTTTCCTTGATTAGATACAGTCTCTAGAAAAAGCACCGTCAGATCTGGTTAAGAATGAAGGAAGTTAGAACAAGTAAAAATTAAATCAGCTGCCCCTGGAAACAAACAGAAAAACTGGTGACTTAGGTCCGTATCATAGCAGACATTTTGGCCCCCTACCTTTTATTTAAAGAAACATGTGTAAGGAAATCAAGTAGAGAAAAAAAAAATTATTTATTCAAATCCTGTTTTATTAGCATCATTAAGAGAGATCATAGAATGGTTTGGGTTGGAAGGGACTTTTAAAGGACATGTAGTCCAACACGATGCAATGAACAGAGACTTGATCAGGTTGCTTAGAGCCCTATCCAATCTAACCTCGAATGTTTCCCAGGGATGGGGCATGTACTTATGGATGTACAATGGAGCTGGTAAATACAGAGATTTTTCAAACGATACAGTGTCAAAGTACTCTCTCTGCATGTAATAGAGATCTATTGTCATAGATCTGCAATATTGAAATTGTAAGTGTTTAAAAGAATTATGCACCTGTTAGATGAAACAATAAGGGAGAGGTTTTCCCTAGGTTTTCAACCACCACACTGAGACTTTCTCCTAAAAAAGGCAGATAAACCAGATATAAAGCAGATCATGATATTTTGCAACTCCTTGGAGGGAAGCTTTTTATATGTTGAAACCATTCAGTTATTTCCTTGCCTTGAATCTCCTATTCTCTGTATAATACCTGCATAGTCCCAGTAACTAAGACTACCTTATCTTCTCATGAAATGTTTATACTTTTTTATGAAAAAGAATAAAGGATCATATATAATATAAATATTAAAAAATAGCAAGACAATCCAATTTGAGTTCATTGTAGTGTTTGTTAGAGAAGTGGTAGTTGGCCTATTGAGTGTGTACGTGTGTACGTATGTACAGGATGTCGGTGTCCAGGCACTGGCATGGGGGCTGTGGGGGGCTCTGTGAGGGGAGGGTGGGGATGTCCCATCCTGGACAAAGTCAATTCCAGCCAACTCCAACCCAACCACCACAGGGCACAGCTGAACCCACGGCCAAGGTGGGGGTGCCTTGGGGAAAGATATTTAATGAAGGGAAAAAAAACCTGCACAGGCAGTGAGGAGTGAGAAAAAAAGAGAGAAACAACCCTGTAAGCTGGGGAAAAGATAAGAAAGAGGGAGGAGGTGCTGCAGGCACCAGAGCAGGGATTCTCCTGCAGCCTGTGCAGAGAACATGGGGGAGCAGATGCACCCACACTGCCGCCCATGGAAGATGCCACATTAGAGCAGGGGGATATCCTCTGAAGAACTGCAGCTGATGGAGACCCCACACCAGAGCAGACTCATCCTGAGTGACTGCAGCCCATGAAAAGGACCCATGCCAGAGCAGAAGAAAAGAGTTAAGAGGAAGAGGAGGAAGGAACAGCAGAGAGGAAACACCATGTATTGGCCATAGACCTCTGCTCCAGGTCTCCCCTGTGCTTCTCAGGGAGCAAGAGAGGAGACAAGGGAGGGGGGAGGAAAAGTGTTGGTTTAATGTACGTTTCTCACTATCTATATCTATTTTTACTGGCATCAGGTTATATTATTTTTCCGCAAGTCAAACATGGCTTGCCTGTAATGGCGACTGGTAAGTGATCTCCTCGAATTTATCTCAACCCACGAGCTCTCTCATCCTATTTTCTTCCCTTGTCCCACTGAGGATGAGAAGTGAGTGAGCAGCTGGGCGGGAGTTTGGCTGCTGGCCAAGGCTAACTGAACATTGTGTGTGTGTCTTTTTCAAGATTTAGCTGACAGATGAGCAATCATTGAATAAAAATATTCCCACAAATGTTTCTGTGTAAAATTCTCACTAGAACATGGATACTTTTCCTTGTGACAACAAAATGGTAGATATTTTATGTCCAACTTAGACCCCTTTCTGCAATCTAATTTGTTTTAGATTTCATTAGAGCTTTCTCAAAAACTTTAGTTTAAGAAATAACAGGATTGAGGTTATGATGTCTAAAATCATTTCTAGGACAAGTATTTTGTTATTAGTAAAACTCATCCATTACTTCATTTGTAAATCCAGTTTTAAAACCTGCCTTCTTCCCTTTCATTTATAATATCTAGGGTCTTAAAAAAGCAGGCATTATTATGCTATTTTTATATATTTATTATTCTATGTTTTGTAACTGACTCTTTTCTTCTGAATAGAGTCTGTTTAGACTGGTTTTCCTCTTACTGTTACACACCAATTCTTCAATTTATCAAAAACATTATGAGTCTCCCAAGGTTGTTGAGATTCCTCCACAATTGGCCTTGTCAGCAAATTCTATCAAGTACTTTCATCTTTAATTCACTAGACACAGAGTTTATCTGCAAAAAAGCTTGAATTCAGAGCTTACGGCTGGGAATTCCTCTGTGACAATGTAGGGAAGAGGCTTCTGTTTCCAGTAAAACCAAACATTCACATTTATATTTAATGAGAGTCAAAATTTGAAGAAAGGTGCAACTTAATTTGTTAGAATTGTAGACATATAGACAGCTAGCTCTTGGTAAGGTAGTGGTAAGGTATGTCCAATTTTCCAATGTTCCAATTTTTAAAGGTCACTTGGAATAAGAATTATACCAGCCAGATTTGCGGTCTTGTGTATTCCCTTACCTGGTTCTTCATTACTGCTTCAAGACTATATTGACTCCTTTAATACACTGAATCATAAAATAAACAAACAAAACAAAATAGACCAAAACATGTACTCTATTATAAGTTGTGATTCTTCAGCAAATGAAGAAAGTCTTGAATTTGGGCAGCAAATTACCTTCCATGGCTATTATTATCAAACAATACTTCCTCAATCAAAACCTGAATCTTGAAACTATTATTAAGGGGGTAAAAAAGGTGGGGACAGAATAAACTCTCAAAACTCAGCGATGAAACATCAGCATGTCTGTTGTCTAGGGAATCTACCCACTCTAAGAAGTCCCAAGTTATGGTTAAATGCAAGTTCCTTCAGCATAAGGGCTGGTGCATGCAGATGATGTACCCTTCTCCCCCTCCCCTCTTACCAGCTTTTCCTTCCTACCTCTGTACTGTCTCACAACAAAATCACACAGATATTTGTGAAGTTTCATGCTCTATCAGTAAAAAAACTGGCACCAATGAAAAATAACCCTTTAAAGATGACTAATTCAGGAAACAATTGCTTCTAGCATTATCTTCTGTCTTTCACTCACTCTACACACAGTTTACATTCAGTATTTGCAGAACCTCGGCCACAAGTCAATCCATCAAAATGTCCAAAGAAAAGCTGTCCCAGGTGAAGAAATTATATTCACATGTACAGCAGTTAGAGAAGTCTTCTTCAGGGACATTACAAACAGGTTTCAATTCTCAACAATAAATCTTGCCTCTATGTGATCCACCACTTCAGATATATACAGATATACTCACCAAAAACTGAGATATTCAGTATTCAGCAAAATTGGGGTTTTCTTCTGCTACATATACATCAAATTTATGTCTATTCTTCTGCAGGCAATTTGGTTCCATTAGAACAGACAGTTCAAGGGCACGTAAGAATATATATGGTGAAGAATAGGAAGTAGGTCATGTTGTGGTTCCAGCTAGCAAAAGATAAAGAAATTTGAGTAATGTCGGAAAACTAGGCAGGAAAATGGGAACAGGGGAGTCTGGTATCACCATCAGAATAAAGGAAATCCAAAGACCTTGACAAAAACTAAGAGCAGAAATTGGCAGCAGTGCACCTCACAAATTACTTTCATGGACTTCTAAGAAATATTCTGGGAAGCATTTTCAAATGTTTCTTAGACATGTGTGACTATAATCAGTAACACGGTGTCATATATAACATTGAAAATTGCAGCATTGAAAATATAATGTTCAAATGTAATTAAAGATTAAATATAATACAATAATCTAAGGGATTGGAGATAGCATGTAGGGTCAGCCTTATCAGAGATAAGTTACTGTGATCTTGTAGGAGAGATTTTAATGGAATATAAAACTTACCTAAGTATGTAATTGCTTTTAGGTATACATTAGGTATAATTTAATCTGTCTTTATTTTCAATTATACTATGGCCTATTTTTCCATGCACACCCATATTGGTCTGCACTTTGAATTAAATTTGCTCTCTTTTTTTTCCTATACACATAATTTAAACCACCACAAAAAGCACTGTCATGGTTTAGCCCATTCCCCCAGTATTGGGGTAGAAAATTGTTAACTCCAGGTGAAATTCCAGCCAAATAGCCAATCTCCATTGAGGGGCTGAGCCCCTCACGACCTAGGACCTTATTCCAAGGGCTGAGCCTAACACTAAGCCCCCAGTACTGGGGGGCCCAGTGCAATTTTGGACTGGGTGTGATGGCAAGATGACCCCTTTCATTGCAAATGGGGGAGCGGTAGTGAATAGGAGCAACCGACCATGGCCGAGAGCCAAGATTGGGCGTTTGGTTGAAAGTAGAAAGTCAGAAGAATTCCAGAGATCAAGAGAAGAAACTACTTGGAGCAGCAGAGCATAGCACCGGAGAGCATTCTTGGGTATGGACTGAGCCAAAAAAACCCAGAACCCCTGTGATGCGGGGAGGGGTGGTGACTTTTTTTTAGGAAAAACGCCCCTGAAACTCCTCATGGAAGGAACCTCCATGGAGCCCTATACTCCGTGGTAACAATGTGGTGATAGGAGTGTTCCCTCGAAACCCATGGTAAACCCTCAGTAGCCATAGACAAGCAGCTAGAAGTGGGAGGCAGAATCCCCTGCACTCCGATGGAGAAAGACAGAGAGATTTTCTAGCTGTGGTGATTTGGAACTGTTACCTTAAAGACTTTTTCTTCTCCTTCTTCCTCTAGACTGTTTTTGAAGAAAAGAAGGAGGGGTGGTATTTGTAAATAAATAAGTTTGTTATTATAAGAAAACTAGTTAGAGTTTTGTGTATATAAACATTCCCTTAGTTCTTATTGTGTAGCAATGAATTTTAATGTTAATCCCCATGTCAAGAAATATGTTTTGTCTATGCGAACTGTTCTTACCTATTAGCAAAATTTATGGGTTGATGAAAACCCTGCAGAAATCACAGGGCTAAACCTTTGACAAGCACCCAAGAAGAAATTAATGCAAAGGAAAATGTACTCAGAGCTTTTCCTCTGAAATTCTGCTCCTTAGTTGTGCCTTCAGTTGAATGACTTTTACTTTTTTTCATCATTCAGTAATCAATACTCCAATCAATAATATTAGGCACCCAGAATTTTAATGATGGAATTATTAAGGTTTTCTTGGCTTTCATACTGCCCAATTTCCATGGATGTTTCTAATGGAAAAGTTATTACCTGTTATTCTCCTGTATATGGGATATTTATTTCCATATCATCTTCACCTCTCTGTATTACATTTTCTTCTTCTGCCTCTGTTACTAACTCCAAGCTCCATTTCATTTTGCACATAACAGAGCAACTGTTGTGCTATTTTTTCTGGGGTAGAAATAATCATTTTCACAGTGCCTGGTATGGGGCTGCATTTTGAATTGGTGCTGAACATGGGGTTGATAATATAGAGATGTTTTTGTTATTGCTGAGCAGGGCTACACAGAGCCAAGGCCTCTTCTCTATTTTGTACTGCCATGCTGGCAAAGGAAGTTGGGGCTGCATGGGAGGCTGGGAGGAGACACAGGTGGGACAGGTGACCCAAACTGACCAAAGGGATATTCCATGCCATATGATACTATGCTCAGTATATAAAGTGGGGATAAGAAGGAGGAAGGGGGGATGTTTAGAGTGATGCCATTTGTCTTCCCAAGTAACCTTTATGTGTGATGGGGCCCTGCTCTCCTGGAGATGGCTGAACACCTGCTGCCCACAGGAAGCAGTGAACTAATTCCTTGTTTTGTTTTGCTTGTGTGCACAGCTTTTGCTTTCCCTATTAAACTGTCTTTTTCTCAACCCATGAGTTTTACAGCTTTTATCCTTACAATTCTCTCCCTGCTCCTGCTGATGGGGGAGTGAGTGAGCAGCTGCGTGGGGCTTGGTGGCTGGCTGGGATTAAACCACGACAAAGTCCCAAATAACCCACTTAAAATACGTACTTTGGTACAAATTAAATAAAAAGACTGAAGCTTCCTCTCTTGATAAAGCAAAGCTAGCAGTATAATTTTTATTGTCCCTCTTGAATGCAGGAAGATAGCTGCACTTGCAGCACAATTACTTGCCTCTACTTTCATTCAGAAAAAAGCAATCCTGTTTTTCTTTAAGTCTATGACAAATCTCTGTTATGAGTCACTTTCTGTAAGGTCACTGTAGGTGCATTACATCACAGGGAGAGGCACAACTCAGCGTTGCATTTGTGTATTATATCACTGGAATCGTTCTGCCAAGTTTTGTCAGCAGCAGGAAGGGTCAGGTTCAAAATCTGTGAGTTCTTTGTAAAATTACAAAACAAAACCAGATGAGATTTCATTCAAGTACCTGGGAAAAGGAAACCCTTCCTCTCAAGGCCAATACTCTCCTGTTCTCAAGGAGTACATAATTTTGGACATATAATAAAACAAAAAAAAACAAACCCAAAATGTTTATATTGAGGTGAGAGAGACCACAAGCAGCAAGGAATTAGCAAAATGTAAATAATGTACAAAGCACATAGCTCAAAATTAATTCTGGCAATAAACTCTTTCCTTTGCTGACGCAAGTATCCATTCAGTAAATGTCCTGTCGAAACACTTACTTCTTGGTTTTATTCTCTGGCGACTTGCATTTTTTCTCTAACAAATATTCCTCTGTTTCTCTTAGACTCAGGAATCTACTTAGGTGGGTCAGTTTCTAGGTCCCTCAATGGAAACACTCAGCAGCCATGCAAACAACCTATTCTCTCATTAACAGAGGTTTACTACTAAAGTACATAATTTATGATGGGTCAAAACCATCTTGTACATGGTCTGCTCAGACAATGGACAGAGGATCACACATCTTTCTAAACCCACTCCTCAAGTGGAGTGTGCCCATTAAATGATGTCTTGATGGCACAGTCAAGCATCTTTGCAATAACCTGCTGAACCATGACTTTCAGATTTGTAAATACTGTGCAGAAAATCCTTCATATTTTTTCCCAGGTCAGCTTCTGTAGATGACAGTCTGTGACAATCTGCCCTCTTATTTTAATGCCAAAGTTATGGTGATTTTAGCTCTGTGGTTATTGAGAACTGTTGTAAGTTCTTGATGTAACTTAGAGCTTCAGCAAAATACGCCTTCCATGTGATTTCTCTTCTTAGTTTAGCTTTAAATTGCAGGGTACTCATTTGGTTTTGACCCATGAAAATAAAGGGAGAAAAATGGTCCTTAACCATCACAGATTTGTTCTTTCTCATTTCTTTCAGCTGTGTCTAGAAGCTAGAGGTTGGTGAATCTTGTTTCATTGTTTAATGTGAAAGAATGACTAGTGAAAGCTGAAACACGATCAGGCTTTCAGCCCTTTAAAATGGAAATGCCAAACAAATTCTAAGGTTTAGTGTTTGTATTTATTGGTTCATATCCCAGTTGACAATCTGGACCATGAAGTCTAAATTAACCAAGTGTGATGCTGTCATCTAATAGGCAGAGCAAAAGGATAAAGAACTGATATATTATTAGTTCAAGTTTCCACTGAGCCATAACCCATATAACCTCTGATACTAGAAATGTAGTTGACAGCTTTCCATCAAAGAAAGTAATTTGTCCAAGTCAAAAACAAAACTACAGTTGATTTCAGTGGTAGAAGACCAAACCATAGATGTTTAAATCCTAAAAGTAAAGTTCTTTGTTTCACTTTGGCCTCCTAGATGACCTAAGTTTACAGATGATTTGAAACAGATGATGCAGAAAGAAAAACTATACCACCAACAGTTAAAGTTTGGGAATGAATTGAGTTTCTTGCCCATATGTTCTTCAGGACGTAAAAGCAAGGTTCTTGGATTCACTAACCAACAAATCTGTTCTACTTAGTGGAGAATTTAATTCTTCATCCATTACTTGCCTTCATTTGGGGGGTCCTTGTTTCTAGTGCGATAATTCTTTTTCAGTTTTTAAATAAAATGATATAGCATAAGGCAAAAGAAATTGGGGAATTTTAAGAAAATTATTTCCTTAAAAATTCTCCACTTATACCTTTTGCCATTTTTTAAGCCTCTAATTCATGCATATTTTCCCCATGATACCTCATGAATTTGTACATAGAAATGAGAAATAAATGAATTACTTTAAAATCTGGAGAATGAATACACTCCTGAAAAATAACAGGTCTCTTCCTGAAACTAAGAGCAAGAAAAACAATAAGAAAAACATAAGTGAAACATTATGCATGATTTTTGGTTAAAATATGTTAACAAAATACTGATTTAAAATCAGAAGAGTCAGAAAACGCTAAGGGTGTTCATAGTCTAATTAAGTTTCAAAATGTCAAAGGAGACATTTGTAAAAGAAATGACGTTTTGCTTGAAAGTTGTCCCACACTAGAATAACACAGGTTCATCCCAGCATGCCGGCATCTGTCAGTACTCAGTAGAGGGCATAACAGACAAATCATATGTCTTAAGTACTTGTTTCTGACTTTGATGTATTAGAAAGCTCAGCATCCATTATATCTTCCAATACAGAAGGACAAGGTTCATCAAGGGAGAAGTATGTGTTTGCCATCCAAGACAAGATATTTGATAAGGTTTCTGTTCGTCAGATGATCCAAAGCTGAATATTCTGGTTTGAATTAATAAAAGGGATGTTTCTGCTAACAGCAAACAGCATCTATACCCTTATTGCTGATAATCATAAAAAACCTTCCTTCTGTGCTGTTGTTCTTTTTCTGCGGGGTAGCAATGTGACACTTTTCCTATGATTTTAATCTATTTTCCTGTTTCCTAAATAGAAAGGACTGTTAAAGCTATTCAGGTCTCATGTCTTTCTGCTGTCTTGACATTGTCTTCATGCACAACAGAAGGCTAAATTTTTTTTGGTGTATACAGCCTGTTGAAGCAAGATTTTTAAGAAGACTCTAAACCACAAAAAAAATCTGAAAAAAACCCTTGCATTATATACAACATTCCAATGTGTAATTTTGACTTTGAAAACAATTTTATTTATTTATTATTGTCTTTATCTCTGTTTTCAGGTAACTTGAGCTATGCAAATCTTGGTGTTGTTGATTCACATCTTGGTTATTCAGCTGATCCCACATTTCTCCAACTCTCAGCTATCTTTACCAATAACAAGTTACAGAATTAAAAATATAGGAGCCTGGTCTAAATTTTCAAGAGTGGTTAGTGATTTAGGATTGTTGAAACAGCTGGGAATCAAGCACATGAAATTTTGTAGATGCAAGAGCTAGTTTTCCACCAGTGAATTGCTGAATGCATTGGGGAAAATAAGCTTAAAAACCACACAAGAACTGAATCATTGAAATGATGCTCTAGCAAATTCTGAAACACAACTGAGCTAATCTTTTCTGCTCTTTATTCTTGTTCTGAATTGCTGTGCAGTACAAATTTACCATACTGACAGTAGTGGCAATATCAGGATATAGACATAACAACAATAGACCTCATCTTTGTGTTGAAAGTGCCAATAGTAAAAATTAGAGATCAGCATAGTCTGCAGGTCCAATCCAATCCCTGAACAGACACTTATCTTAAGGATGGAATTTTGTAATGACAAAAAAACAAAAGGGAAGGGTGTACTGGTTGAAACTAGTAAATAATTTTGTAAGGAAATACTTTTTTCATAATAAATGGTGTATGCTCAAAGCATAAGTGTTCGCAAGGAAGGCAATTTTAACTATTTTCTTCTTTGGATGTTTTTTTCTCTGTAGCTTTGAAATTGCCATAGTTAAAAATGTATCTTCTCTGTTCGATGTCGCTTATGGATTTTAAATGCAAACCAGTTAGAGTAGTGGTCTTTTCAAAGCACAGAACAATGAATGTTTGCAGAGTTAGCTGAGATTCACAATAGCAATATCTTTTTTAAAAATTTTGTTTGCCCAGCATGGAAAAAAACCCATTTCTTGCCCATTTCCAGCAACAGGAAAAAAATGTGGCATCTTGTCGGTGCAGAAAATAGAGACAGGGTAGAGCTACAGCTGTCCTTGGAAGCAATGGAGAAAGTACTTCTGGACAACTGAAGGAATGTAAACTGATGTTATTGTAAGTCATCCACTGCTAATTTCTTAAATTGGTTTGGCAGGAGAAAGGATTGTGGGCTGTGACTCTTCCTCTTTTCTAGACCCACTGAGATTGGCATCCCAAAGACAGATGTAGGTAAAAATCCACACCGATTGCATTTGTTTCAGACCCTTCACTGGTGGAATCTGAGGAACAATTAACAACTAACTAACAACAACTAACCCAAATTTGGGAACACATTAGATTCCTAACATTTAGATACTCAGCAAAGATGGATAAGTTATCAGATGGCTGAATTATCTAATCACCCAGGACTTTCACTTTTAATGATAAAAAAAAAAATAGGTGTCTCCAGTAATTCAATCTATCTGAGAACATAGATTTGAGTAAATTGCCTTTTGAAAATACCTATCATTTCCTCTCTTCACTGAGCAGCAAAGTTCCTCAGTTAGGCAGTTGAAATTAGAAAGGTAAGTCTGGACCTATTAGTCCAAGAGGCACTACCCCTTTAAAAGTGCTAAGGAAAAAAGTGCTTATGAAGGAATACCATGGTTTTGCTATTCTGCTTGTACATGGTTATATTGCTTCTCTTAATGCTCTTCTTTCTGGTTAATAAAATTATAGTTCAAAAATTTATTCAGTCTTCCCATTTGCTAAATTCATGATTTATACTGGATAGCAACCATGCATTACTTTGAAATCCAATACTGTGAAAAAGTGGTTGTAACATGGGATTGTATCTTCATTTTGTTTTACAAAGTGCTGAATAAAAGGTCTCCATTTTGCTAGCTGAGATAATCAGTAAGTAATCATAACAGCTCTTGTTAATAGAAAACAAAGAGAATTCTTTGACAGTTATGTCTAACATGTTCACATCAAACTGTAATGGACTCCTTTTTGAAAGTTGAACACAAGTGAAATAAAGTATCTGGTTAGATAAATTCATAACTCAAATTCAGTATTCCAGGTTTTTCCTTGTAATCTCAAAACAGTCCAAAATGTTGTGTACCTATTGAAGAAGAAAAACTCACCATCTTGGAGAAAGTCTAATGAAATCAGTGACTTTGAGACTTTTCACACTAATGTGGTCTCTCCTGACTTACAAAATCCTTTTTTCTATAACCATAACAGTTTTTAAGAGCTGATAATCAATTGGGCTAGTGGTGTGAATACATTTAGACTTTCCCAATTCACAGCATTGTTTCTGATAAAGAGCCTCACCAAATAATTTGGTTTTCTCCTCATGTGAGGAAGTGACATATTTTCAGTTCTTTAGTCAAGCTGCATCAAATAATTCATATTTGAAAGGCACAATTTTTCACTAATATATTCTGTAGCCTACTATAGATAATAATCAATTAAAATATTTACAGTTCTCAAATAACTTTTAGGATTACCTCTTTGCTTGGGACTTTTACAGTTTTACCTCTGAATTGAAAAAAGAGGCATACTGAAATAATACTCCCCTTCGATTTCACACTTTTCGAAATGATGAGCGTAGTCAAAAAATCACAAAAGTGTTTAGATGGCATCTCTGGAGAGAGCCTAGTCCAACTTCCAACTCGGAGTAGGGTCACAGAGAGCAGGGTGCCCAGGACTGACTGACTAATCCAGCTGCTTTCTATGATGCAATGTCTGCATGAGTGGCTAAGAAAGAGAAACTGTTGCCATTCATCTGCACCTCTGTAAAGCCTTTAGCATGGTCCCACACAACATCCTTGTCTCCAATAGGAGAGATGGACTTGATGGACAGAATATTTGATGGAGTAGGAATTGGCTGGATAGATGCACACAAAGAGTTGCAGTCAATGATTCAATGTCCAAACAGAAAACAGTATCAAGTGGTGTACATCTACATCAGGACCAGTACTGTTCAATGTCTTTAATAATGATATAGACAGCAATCAATAAAATCTCCTCAATGAGAAACATGAGGATTAGAACTTATTTTCCATTCTTTTTTCAGAAATATCTGGAGAATGAGATTATAAAAATATTCTACTTGCACTACAAATACTGCAAATCTATGTGCACCCGTGCACTTTCATTTACCTGTATAAACACAAAAGATTAATAAACAGGCTAACATATGCTAATCTTGAATGGAACTGTACTTCTGATCCTTACTAATTCTTTGCTTTCAGAACATATTACTGAGACCTGCTAACAAAGCACATGTTTCACTCACCTCATGTGCTAGCCTGCATAAAGATGAGTAATCTGCTATTGCCTAGTGTTAATGAAGATGACTGTATTACATTATTGCTTATTGTTATTACTTTATCTTTGCATAGCTTCCAAAATGTATTCTCACACCTTTATATCAAAGGGATGATTTGAGATTTATCATATCTTTTTTTTCTACTTAAAGTGATAGAAGATTGGAAAATAATCTAGGTTTAAACTCAGTTGATAAAAACACATGGTTGCCCACATACTACCATTACAGTACTTTTTATTTACCTAGGTCCATTCACATTAAAAAAAAAAATTGCTAAAAAATTCCTGCTTCGTGATTTCTCTTAATAAATCTGCTGTGTAAATAAAACCTTTGTGGGCTTTGTGGTCTCTTCTTACTTGTCCTATATTGTGGCTGTATTAGTAAAATCCTCTGACTGTGCAATCTCTATCTGTAATGTTCAAAGTCAACTTTACCTGAAAAACATATATCCAAAAAATATTTGCAACAGTTAGATCTATTATGCATTGACCTCCTGAATTTAATAGACATCATGAAGTAAATACAGAATTACAATTACATTCCAATGCATCTTTATGGCATTTTTTAGATTCCATAAGTATGCTCATAAACCCTGTCTGCTCAGTCAGGAAGAACTTCCAGTTTAGCAGTGAACACAATAGCAAACAATTTAAAGCTGAATTTCCAGAATGCTCCCCACAAATGATTTCTACTAATGAAGTCTTTCTATCAGACCAGCAGCGTAACTTGCTACAACAAAGCCTGATGGACTCATGAAGCCATAGAAGCCACGTGGCCCCCTCCAGCTGCACCAAGGCTGGAGTGTATGGCCACATAAAGAGATAAAGATTTCTGACACTCGGACTCTGGAGAGGTTTCATTTTATTCCAGTATTTGTCAAGACTTGATATAAAAATAAAAAGCAGGAGACAGAATCAGAGTAAATCTAAAGTAGAGTTTTCCTGCTAGCAAGCAAGTAAGGAAGGAGTCAGCTGAGTAGAATGATCCTACATCAAGTTAGCATGAGCTACTGGAGATACCCAGTGTACCATAGTCTAACAAGCACTTAAAATTCTTGCTTTTTCAGCTTTGAAGAAGAATTGCTTTTCATCTACAAGATTTGAGGAGAGAGCACACCACCCCTTTAATTTGCCACAACAGCAAGTGTGGCAATTGCAATCTCCAGAGAGTTTTGAAGAAATACTAAAGATATAACTTTGTTTTGGGTTCCTAACTCCTGTCATTGGGGATAAAAACCTTGATCATCAGTGAGTCCCACAGAGAAAAAGCCATGTTTGGTACCAGGATCAGCAACGGTCCTGTTCTATTTCAGTCATCATGCAATTTCTTGATGTAGACAGTCCAAGACTGAGAAGGTCATTGTGATCTCTGAAATCTAGCATGTCTGTGGCCACCAGGTTTACTTGAATTTGCATGTTTTCTTTATCTAAACTTTTCTCGTACCTAATTCACTCATGTCTAATGTCATAATGCAAATTTTACCTACCTCAGGACCTAATCTTTAGATTTTATTATAACCTTGCCTACTACATTTGGAAAGCTTTCTATTAGCATTTTTCTGTTCCTTATGTAGGTACTCATATACCAAAGTCAAGTGTCTCTTTTGCCTTTTGTACGGGCAATTCCTTGCAGCGTACATCAAAAATAGTTGAGCAGGCTTTACATGAGCTCATTCTTTCACACTGCTGTGGAATCGTGACCTGATTTTCCTCTCCAGACTTCCACTTCTAAAGTGTAGATGTGCATTGTCCATGATTTTTTCAGAGTCTCTTGTTGATAGCACAACATCAAACAGGGATGCACATTAGAAGAAACAAACATTTTACTTTCTGTTCTAGAATTATGAAATTTAGGACTCCAAAACCAAACAATTTCTGTAAAATAACATTTTACTTTCAGTGTTTTCTTTTTTGGTGTTTTTTTTTTTAATTTTCTTTTTTTTTTTTGGAGGGGGGAGGTGTTTCATTTACAAAACCTTTTTTTCCTTTCTCAGAATTTTATTCTTTTTTTTTTCCCAAAAAATCTTTCACTCTATTATTGATTCAACAGTTATTAAAATCAATTGAAAAATCAAGCTTACCTTCAGTGGGTTTAGACCAAAAATAAAAGCCAACATAAATTTACACTATGATGCTAAGTTACAGTATTGATTGTGAGTACAGAAAATATTCATTTCACCCAAAAACCATGCCTAAAAATTTAGATGTGAAAGTCTAACTCAGTTACTCCCTTTATGTATAATGGTGGATAAAAGGTGTCTTCACCAAATGACTCATAGCATCATGAAATATATGTCCAAGATGAGTTAGTTACCTGAGTCACCCTCTCTATTTTTCTCTTCACTGACCATAAAAATTATTATTATCCTAGATTTAGAAGAACAGCTTTTAGGTATTTCAGGAACAATTCAGGTGCCTATACAGAGATACTGAAGATTATCTGAGCTATCCTCATGGAGTCAACAGAGACAGCACAGAAGTTGACGTCCACATCCATCTGCTGCACTGAGCACTTGAAGGTGCTCAAAGCATGTCTCCTGAGGTTTTGGGAGAGTAATTTGACCAGAACCATGAAGGCCATGAGCACACTGGATGTATTCAGATGCAGCTGTGTGTGCCAAACCAGCCATTGAGCCTAGAAGTGCAAAGAAATGAAAGTTAAAGCAGCTTTATTGAGGGCATGTTTCCTCAAGCTTAGTGATCCACAAGTACAGCTGTCTTTTATCTGAGAAGTGATACTCCACTGTGCTATGCTCTGCACATCTACCAATCTCTAAGACTATGTTCAACCCAAGGCAAAATAAATTCAAGTCTTAGAACCTCAAAAGCTCTGCCTTATCTAGCTGATTAAATTCTTGTGGCGCATACATTTCTTTTAATCCACGTTTCTTGGATTAAATCACCAGAACAGTGAAGCAAGGACTAAAATAAATTCTCTCACACTTCAGATAAATTATCTAATCACTGGAATAGTGACTCATTTTGTCCTTTTCCTCCTTCCTTTCTGCTCAATAAATAGTAATTAAATAATGCAAAGTAGAAGAGTTTCACAGTTCCGTCTGGCAATGAGAATGAGCCTAAATGGACATGTTTCTGTCTCTTCCAACTCAGGGAGGACCAGTTTAGGCACTTAAATCACTTAAATGAATAAAAATCATCACTAACTCAACATTGTAGCTCAAAGCCATGGCGGGCAGGGAGACGATTTGAGACAGCCATCATGGCTTCACCAAGGGTAAGTGCTGTCTGACCAACCCAGTGGCCTTCTATGATGGAGTGAAACAAGGGAAAGGCTACATATGTCATTTTTCTCGACTTCTGCGAAGCCTTTGATATGGTTCTCCATAATATCCTTCTATCTGAATTGGAGAGAATCAGAGAATCACAGAATCAGACAGGTTGGAAAGGACCTCTGAGGTCCAACCCTTGATCCAACACCACCATGGTTATTAAACTATGCCACTAAGTGCCACATCCAGTCTCATCTTAAAAACCTCCAGGGACAGAGAATCCACCACTTCCCTGGGCAGCCCATTCCAATGCCTGATTACCCCCTCTGTAAAGAACTTCTTCCTAATATCCAACCTAAACCTCCCCTGGCTGAACTTAAGACCATGCCCTCTTGTCTTACTGATAGTTGCCTGGGAAAAGAGGCTAATCCCATCTGGCTACAACCTCCTCTCAGGGAGCTGTAGAGAGCAATGAGGTCTCCTCTGAGCCTTCTCTTCTCCAGGCTAAACAACCCCAGCTCCCTCAGCCTCTCCTCATAGGACTTGCGGTCGAGTCCCTTCCCCAGCCTGGTTGCTCCTCTCTGGACCTGCTCCAGCACCTCAATATCCTTCCTGAACTGAGGGGCCCAGAACTGGACACAGCACTCCAGGTGTGGCCTCACCA
>VXAY01002934.1:616677-628021 GCA_013399855.1 Oxyruncus cristatus | reverse complement strand
CTTGGCAAGCTCTTCCACCAGCTCCCTCATCACTCTAGGATGGATTCTATCTGGTCCCACAGAGTTGTGAGGATCCAAGTGGCTCAGCAGGTCGTTAACTGAGATGGATTTGATGAGTGAACTGTTAGGTGGATAAGGCAGTGTTTGGATGTTGCCTCCAGAGGTCAATCCCTCAGAGTCCCAAAGGGCATCAGTGACAAGTGGTGTCCCTCAGGGTCCTGTATTGGACCAGTGCTATTAATGTCTTCATTAATTACATGGATGATGGGATCAGGATACCAAGCTGAATGATGCAGTTGGCACACCTGAAGGATGGAATGCCATCCAGAGGGAGGTGGACAAGCTCTAAGAGTGGGTCCATGGGAGTCTTATGAGGTTTAACAAAGCCAAATGCAAGGTGCTGCACCTGGGACAGGACAACCCCTGGTATCCATCCAGGCTGGGGTATGAATAGATCAAGAGCAGCCATGCTGAGGATTTGGGGATCCTGGTGGATGAGATGCTGGATATGATCCAGCAATGTGGACTTGCAGCCCAGAAAGCCAGTTGTATCCCAGGCTACAGCAAAAGCATCATGGGCAGCAGGTCAAGAGGAGTGATTCTGCTCCTCTGCTCTTGTGAGACCCCACCTGGAGTGCTGCATCCAGCTCTGGGGTCCCCAGCACAAGAAGGACATGAACCTGTTGGAGTGACTCCAGAGAAGGACACCAAGATGATTAGAGGGATGTAGCACCTCTCCTATGGGGAAAGGCTGAGAGAACTGGGTTTAATCAACCTGGAAAAGAGACAGCTTAGGAGTGACCTAGTTGCCACCTCCCAGTACCTGATGGGAGCTTGCAAGAGAGTTAGAGAAGGACTACAAGAGCATGTAGTGACAGGACAAGGTGGATTGGCTTCATACTAAATGAAAGTAGGTTTAGAATAGATATTAGGATGTAATTCTTTATTGCAAGGGTAGTGAGGCACTGGCACAGGTTTCCCAGAGAAATTGCAGATGCCCTATCCCTGGAAGTGTTCAAGGACAGGCTGCATGGAGCTCTGAAGAAACAGGTCTAGTGAAAGGTCCCTGCCCACAGCAGAGGGATTTGAACTAGATGATCTTTGGGGTCCCTTACAACCCAAGCCATTCTATGATTCTGTAAGTCAGGTTGATTTAACACGGATTGATGGAACGGAGAGAATCTATTGCACTGAGGTACCCAACCCTGTGTGTATTACTAGCCCTTCTCAAATGTGTTCAAAGTGCATTAGAATAAACTTCTTTCACTGAAACATAAAATAAAACATTTGTTTTACATTTATGATGAATTAAGAATGTGCAGGTGGCAGCATACAACAGGTTGTTGACAATGGAGGTCTCTACAGAGATTTTCTCCACCTGCTACTCAACCTGAAAGATTTCAGTTCAGAATTAAGACACCCAAATGCAGGTTTTTACACATAGCTGTCTGCAGGTATGGTGTTTCTTAAATTTTCATTTTATTCAATGGACTATTTTCAACAGAATCAATAGAAATTAAAAGAGCTATTCAGCTCCCCATAAAATAGACATCTGGTAACATGTAATCTGGAGCTGAATTTTGAACACTATCACTAAATATTGACAGTTGAACCACCATGATGAGGGGATTATTTGTCTCTTCTGACTGCAGAAAGATCCTAGACAAATAGATTAGCTCAGAAGCCTTATTCTTACATGGCTGAAATTAGATGAGATCAATCTCATTGGTTTTATTGCAAGCTTTTTCCTCTGTCTACCTCTCATATTCATCCTTTGGCCATTATTTCTGCAAATTTCTCTCCTATGTTATGAATAAGCTGCTAACATTGTTAGCAGTGGTTGAAAAAGAATACATAGGGACACATCCTGATTGTTTTAATTTATTTTCTGAAGTTTCTGTAAACCTATTTCAAAAAGAAATAGGTAAATAGGTCTTGGCTTCTCAAAGGAGAAATAATTTGATAAAGTGCTGTTTTCCTAACCTGTATTTCTGGTTGCTCTGGACAGTTAGACTAGGGAAAAAATCTTTGAAAGCAAAATGACTTGTAATGATGAATCACAGCTCAGAAAGGGGATATACCAAATCATCTTCTTGGCTGTATTGATTTCAGTGTACAGACAGCTCAATCTCTGATGTAATGGGAAGCACTGTCCATTGCACTTCCCTAAGGACAAAGAGGCTTTATGCATTACATGAATGTCTCCTAAATGAGGATGAAGATTAATTTTCAGAACCCTGAAACAAAAACCATAAACAAGTTTTGCTCTCTCACACTCACTTGGATTTGTTACATCGTAACTCCCACCACTTTATTCTCCAATTTGAAGCAAATTGGCACTGACTTCTTGAGAATTGGCCTTATCTCATGCAACTCACAGATAAACCACTTTATTTTATATTGTTTTTCTAAATTAAAACAGCAAATTGTACAAATTAAAGTGCCCCTAAAGTGTTCTGTTGAAATATGTACCGAGACATGCTGAGTTGGGAAAAATATGGACTCTTGATCCTTTTCTCCAAATCTGACATGGAGACCTGAAGTCAACAAATTTTGGGTTCAACTGATCTTTGATTGTGTCTTTACTGTTGGAGAGGGATTGGTTAAATTAAATATGGTGCAACTTGAGACCTAGCCAAATCAAGCACAAATCTTTTTCACCAAAAAAATTCTGTGAGTCTGCTATTTCCTTAATGATATAAGTGTTCAAATATATACATACCATCTTTAGCACCTTCACGCTGGAATTCACAATCTCCATTTCCTGTCTTCATCTTTCTTCTTATTTTTATTTAGTTCAGGGGATGGGATATAATAATATGATTTATTGAGAGCACTGATTCTCTAAGAAAAATACTTCAAACAGTATAATTTTTTATTGGCTACTCACTACGAAACTCTGACTTGGATACCCATACAAATGTAGGCTGTTAAATTTATAGGTTCATGTTTAATGTTGTTAATGGAAATATATTTTTATGTATGCACAAATATGGACCAATGGCACACAAAACAAAAGCCATATGCAACTTAGAATAAGCATTTATCTAAGTTGTGTTATCTATCATTGTGTTAACCTGAAACTTGATCATGTTTCTTTTGACTGAAACATGGAATTTCTGCTCCTTGAATGTTTTTTTTTCTCTTCTTGTTAGAGAGTCTGACAAAGCAGACTCACAGTTAATTAAGAACAAAGAGCAGTTTTCTTTTTAATAGACACAGATATTGTTGAAATGAGATACCAACAGAGGTATGTTGCTCTTTCATTGATAGTGTGTGAGTTGTCTTTCAGTATTACAATAAATACAGCTCAAATTCATTCAACATCCAACAAGAGCCTGATGCTTTATCACCCCACAGGAATCATGATACAATTTCAGAATTGTGTTTAGCTTCATATATTTATGTTACTCCTTTAAGATAGAAGTTTAGTCTTCATAGCCATCTTTCTGTTTAAACAGGTTGGCAAATTAAAATGAGTACTCTTTAGAGAACAGATGAAGACTACACTACGAAATCCCAAGTGAACTTCTGATCACGCATGAGGTACTGCATGACTGACAGGCTTGTTCTTCCTTCATGTATGATGCATATAAAAGATCATGTAGGGTGACTTCAAATAGCAGATAAAATGTGTTCAGAACATATCTGTAGGAGTTTCTCTATTTATGGCACTATAATAAGACCATGCTTGTTATGAGCATGGAATTTATATTCTGATTAAAGATCTATCCTATTAAAAATATACAACTAGGAAAATATT
This sequence comes from Oxyruncus cristatus, assembly GCA_013399855.1. Lineage (NCBI taxonomy): Eukaryota > Metazoa > Chordata > Aves > Passeriformes > Cotingidae > Oxyruncus > Oxyruncus cristatus. Next base: position 624,258 of record VXAY01002934.1, on the reverse strand, counting down.
TAAAAATCCATATTGACTACTCCCAATCATATTTCTGTCCTTCACTGTTTACTCCATCACCTTCTGAGGCATTGAAGAGAAACCGACTGTCCAGTAATTCTGTGGATTCTGGCTCTTCTTGAAGATAAGAGTGGCATTTGCTCCCCTTCAGTCGTCATGAACCTCCCCGGTCACCATACCTTTAAAAGATAATTAAAAGTGGCCTACATGGGCATTGGCCAGCTCTCTTGGCACTTGCAGGCACATGCCATCAAGTCTTGTGGACTTACACATCTCCTGTTTTTCAGAAAGGTGGGAGGAGACACAGCTGGGACAGCTGATCCCAACTGACCAAAGGGATATCCCACACCATATGGCATCATACTCAGCATATAAAGCTGGGGGAACAAGGAGGCTGGGGGAGACATTCAAAGTCATGGTGTTTGTCTTCACAAGTCACCACTACGTGGGATGGAGCCCAGCTTTCCCAGAGATGGTTGAACACCCACCAGCTGATAGGAAGTGGTGAATTAATTGCATGTTTTCCTTTGCTTGTGTGCATAGCTTTAGCTTTACCTATTTTATCTCAATACATGAGTTTTCTAACTTTTACTATTCCAGTTCTCTCCCCCATCCTGCTGGTGAAGGAGTGAGCGATCAGCTGTGTGGTGCTTCGTTGGCAGCTGGGGTTAAACCATGACAGTGTCACTGCAATTATGCATATTTTCCTTTGACCATTTGGGAGTAGAATTTCTAGTGACTTCTTCCCACAAAAGATATAAATATTATGTCTTAAGCACCCTGAAGAAAACTGGGAAAGTTAGCAACACTGTTAGCAATGAATATTTCTCCACTTGGAAAAATTTTTAAAAAAGGCTTTCTTCTGTTTTAATGGACAAAATAACTAATCATTATGTATATCCATTAGATTATTTCCCAATTTTGCAGCCTATAATAGAGAAGTCCAGCTGCTGGAAAGTTATATCTGTTGCCGCAGTCATGATGTTACCACTGCTGTCACCACTTGTGACTTGTATTGCTGTAGTAATCACCCTACTCATCTGCCCACTTTTTCCAGCAAACGCAGCAGGGTTTTTTTGCGTTGAAGACCTGGGGCTCCTGGCTAAATTCTTTACATGTCAGGGAAAAGAAACTGGTAACTCCTTCCCATTTTCTCAATTTTACTCTTTTTAAGCTTGATCTTGTCACAGGCTGCAGTGTGGTTATATGTTCACCTATGAATTCATTTGTTGCAAAACGTGGAATATGTAAAAATTTTCTTAAGACAGGATGTTCTTTGTTGTTTGATCTTTGTCTACTTTAAAGCCTAATAAACAGGAAGGGAGATTTAATCCCTGAAACAGAAAGCAACTAACAGGCAAGCTCTAAGCTATGTCCATATTAGAAAAACAAATTACTTGTTGGTAGAATTGCCTTGTTAAAGTTTAGAACTTAACATACTTCAGTAATCTCAGACCTAGGCAGAGATTAACAAAGCATGGGAAGAAGGATAGGCACTGATAGCGGACACAGAGAATGCACAATTTATAGGCCATCAAGAGATCTGGCAGAACTCCCAAGATAAGGAAGAAACTAATAAGCCCAAGTCAGTAATTGTGCTGAAATCAGCTCCAACTGGGTATTTGTGGCAGGGGGAGATGGTAATCACCAACTCACAACTACCAACCCAAGAAACCAACCAATCCAAAAGAAAAGAAAGACTTAAGAAGAGAAAGACTGAGCATGAGGACTAATTAAGATGAGAAGCGAGAGAATCATTAACCAATAGAAGATAGAATACTAATTAATAAGAGAAATATGCAACTCGTAGCCAGTGAACACTAATTCCTTTGTTTGTTAAAATGTATACAGATTTAGGAGTTTTGAGAGTGGACGCGCTTGACTTGTGGAGTTCCAATGAGCACCCACCTTGCACAACTCCAAAATAGATAATCAAAGTCTCTGTTGAGTGTGTAATTATTGGCTTGCAGCACATTGGATAACAAATCTGATTTTCACAGACAACACGTGAACTGAGATCTCTTGACACAGGTTTATGATGTGAATAAAACTCAACCATAAAGAGTACTGGAGTGCTAAAAATGCCTCAAATCCTTACATAACTTGCTTGCAAATGAGGATTAGCCTACTATGGCAGGTACCTTTACTTGCCAGCAGATGCTGGCAGAACACTTTTTCCCTGGGGAGGTTTCTCTCCACCTGCAATTTTAAATAGATTTTGATTCCTCTTTTGATCCATTTATCAACAAAGGTCAAAACCAAACTTTTTGTTTAAGGTTTCAACCCAGTATCCTAACAGGCAAAAGGGACATTATCAGTGCGTAGTAGATATATGTACTCACATATCCTTACTGTTTCTCACACCATAGTTTGTTGCTTTTCTCTAGTCAGTGGCACAACTTCTGGAAGAATGGGTAAGGTTCTCACACCTACACAGTCTTACTTATGGCTTGGCAATTAGACTATTCTCCCAGAAAATTGCAGTAGGATGTTAAAAATGCTGGGAAGAACAGCAAGTCAGTTATTCAAATTTTAAAGGTGTTCACAAACCTCTAAACCCTTAAGCTGAAACCCTTAGCCTGTGAAGTTCTTGTGAAATGGGAAAAAGGCCTAAAGAGAGTTAACTAAGGTACCTTGTTCCATATCTGCTCTGCTGATGGTGAAAGAAATTCTGTTCTGTTCAGTTCAGTGGACCCAAAACTAGAGAAAACTTTAGGAACATCATACAATGGGCTTGGGGAAATAAATTAGAGTAAAGTAAGCTAAGGTAGGCATTTGAATAGGTGGAATAGGCCTGAAGCCAAGGCTTTCTCCAAGCTTCAGTGACTAGGACAAAGACAATGGAGAGTACAAAAGTACACCTGAGGAAGAAGAGAAATTTCAAGACCCCCAAGATGAAGTAAGAAGATGTACCACCAAATTATTCCCCAAAATGAAGACTACGCCCCAAACTCCGCCCTAACTCCACCTACTATGAATATTGTAATCTAATAATGTAATAATATGAATAGGTGTGTAAAGATGTTGTAATCACACTCAAGAACTGTATAAATTACCTGTCTTTACACTGACCACTTCGGAGTTATTTGTCCAGCACTAGCTGGGGGCTCTCCGACATCGCAATAAATACCTGCTGTTTAAAGGTATAAAACTCTGCCTCTAAGCAGTTTATAGACATGCTTTTTTGGGCTTCACTTGTGCCAAGCTCATAAGTAACCCATGGATGGATCTTTTCCGCCTTCACCTAGAATCTTCCTGAAGGATGAACACCAGCATTGTGAGTTCTGTTTGGACTCTGGGCTGGAGTTACACGTACACTAAATGTGTATTTTTCCTATTGTGTAGCTAAAGACAGGCAGCCCTAGAGGCTGGCTCAGTTGAGTCAAGATAGGACAAGTAAGAAAATTATTGTGAAACTGTTCTTCCTTATACCTTTTACTTCCCTACTATTTCCTCATTTAGAGGGATTGTGAATTTCAGATAAACATCAAGGTAAATTTACAGCTCTGGCATCAGCTATATAATTTACATGTGTACACTAAAATGTCAGCTACATTGTGCTTGTGATGATTGATTCTGTGTTTATAAAATTCCAACTGACAGATAATACAATTGAACAGACTGGAAATGATACATTAGTTAATTGACATATAATATTTGGTATTGATGCCTCAGCACAGTTCTGTATTTTCAGTATTATCATTAGCTAAGCAGCCTTCACTGTATGTCCTTATTTATACTCACACAGTATTTTCAAGGGTAGCATCCAAGAGCAGATGTCAGGCACTCCAGCCTTGTAACAAAAGCCTGCAGAGTGTGATAAACATGTAAAGGGAAATGTTTTTAAGAAGTCTACCAGGTCCTTGCCTTTCTGGAGCCTCAGAGCCACGTGGCACCCTGTGGAGTCAATGGAAATCTTTTCATTAACTTCAATGAGCTTTGGATTAGCACTTCCAGTTTCTGTAGCAGTCCTGATCAGCCGCTGTACAAATGTTAATGAGATGAATTGAACAAATTCATGCCTTTAGAAACTGAAAAGACAGAAGATATTTTTTCATGTATCCGTTTCTGACAAGGGTGAAAAGCCATAGTGGACGAAGGTAAGGAGATACCACACAGTGTCTCAAGACAGGAAAAAAAATGCTCATTACACTTCTTAAAAATCCAAAGGGATTTAGATGGGCGAGTTTCTATTGGCTTCCTAATAATTCTTCTGAAGGATAAATCCATAAGAGGAATTAGAAGGAAGATAATGAGTGAGGTTGATATACATATGCTAAAACTTCTTTCCTGTCTGTCAGGACCATGCCTATATGCTTTTAAGCATTTTAGTGTCACTCCTGAAGTGACAAATCACAAATGAATATTTAAAAGCAGGCAAAGTGATCACAGATGATCACTTTGAAGCCTAAAAAACCATCTATTTTCTTACAATTCTAACTCATTGCCACAGTAAATTCTAGATAATCAAGATACAAAAGTGAGTTCAAATTTTTGGCAAATTTTTGGAAGAAATGTTTTTATAGCAGTGTTAAAAATAATGGTATGGATACCGAACCTCATGAAGTTTCAATGAAAAATGTTCATGTCAGAACAGACTTAGGAATACTATTTCCTAAGCAGCCACTCTTGGACTTTATCACAGAGAGTGGCTTAGATAAACTGGAATTCTTGATTTTCAGTGCAATCGCAAAACTGTCTGCTACTAGGCCAAACAGTGAATTTTAAATGTGATTTTCAGGTAGGGTGACAGAAAATAAGGATGATAGAACAAAGACATTTAAAGCCATAAAGCTGTACATTAGATGAAGATGTCTCACAGACATATGCAGTTCATGTTACTCTTTTGCAAAAGAAGAAAACACCATGAAAAGATAGCAAAAAACATCTTATTGAAAGCAATAACAATTACCTAGAATTCATATTCGGTTTATGTAAATAGTTCCATATGTCCATACTTGGTAAGGTTTTGTCCATTATGTTGTCATTTGCCAAGATCACATGTTTTGAAATATATATATTGTTTATATCTTGGGACAATTTTAAATTGCCGTGTCCCTCCATCCAGCAGGAAAGCCTGGGTGGAAGAAGTTTCTCATTTTCACATTAAAACTTTCTGTGTAAAACCAGAAAAATGTCATGATACCTATTAACTTTGTGAACTCTCAAATAATTTCCTAACACGAAAAGAAAGGGCACTTGAGAAAATAACAAAAACCTTCAGGCTATTAGAATATGAAGTATTGTTGATACAGTGTTTATTTATTGTTGATTTCATATTTATTTATCTGTTCACTCTCAAACTGAATTTTTTTCAATACGTTGTATATTTTGCAGTACATTATATAAATAATAAACTATTAGAACAATCTCTGTCAAAACTGTTAGAAAGTGAAATCCATACCTTTAAATTTTGAGCAAGATATAATTAAAAATACCTTAATTTAACACAAGAAGGACTGGATGAAATTCTGATATTATTAAACTGAATGCCAGACTGGATTAATTCTATAATTTAGTTGGAATATGACAGATTCCACACAGGAAAATTAATTTTGAAATTTAAACATATGGAGTCTGACATGCCCTGTTGAAAAAAATCCATAAAGTCACATGAAGATTTTAAGAGCACTGTTTTAGTTCCAACTAGTCCCTTGATTCCTTGACAACTAGAAAGGAAAGAAATTCGTACGAAATAAAAAACTACTACTAACTTCAGTGTAGCCAGAATTGCACTGTGTCTGGTGCATATGGTTGTGCAATTGTATGTGTATTTCCTTGTTTATAAAATAGTCGTATTTCTACTTTTTTTCCCCTGTGTCTTCTAATATTTTTCATAACAAAATCAGCTGCATCTTTTAGGCTATTTCTCACATCACAAGCTTGGTAACACCACTGAAATACACATTTTTCAAAGAAATGTTGTTGCCATGTGCTTCTTGCCAGGAAGACTGTAGCGGTTTTGATTCTAGGCCTTCCTTGGTAACCAGGTTATAACCAAGGAACCAAGGCCATGTTCCCAGTATTCCATACGATTTTTACATTAGCAAGAGTATAAATAAGAAGGGAGAGGAAGCTCTTTCTCTCTTCTCTTCCATCAAGGTTTGGGAGCAGTGGGTCTCCGCATTGGTCTTGCTTATCTATCAGCTGAGGCCTGCAGTGACTACTGGTCTGCCATGCGGGAGATTGGAGCATGCCGGCTGTGTCAGGCCATCCTGTTTTTTCTAAGGGATGTGGTGAGATTAAGATTTGCCAGTTCTTTATTTTGCTAGTTCTTAATTTTTGATTGCATATATTTGTTTTTCCCCTTCTCCCTTTTTCCCTTTTCCCTTTTTCCCTTTCCCCTTTTTCCCTTTCCCTCCGGGGGAGGGGGATGTGTTTGGGATCCCAAACATTGTACATAGTATTCTAACTGTATATAACTGTAAATATATGCAAAAATATATATTTTGATATAATTCAGTGAGTTTCGGATTCTTCAGTTTGTATAGTTTTTTCCTTTGCCCAGGGGGAAGAAGGTAATGGGAGGTTTTCCCTGTGGGTTCAGACAGTTGGCGTGAAGCCAACACAAAGACAAAGGACTGTGGTGCTTTTGACTTTGGCCAGCAAAGAGACGCCCACCCAGCTGACATCTCACTCTCCCTCCTCAACAGGATGAGGAGAGAAAATAAGATGGAAACCTCATGGGTTGAAATAAGGACACTGAAATCACTTACCGACTAACATCACGGGCAAAACACCCAGATTAGGAAAAATGAATTTAATTTATTGCAAAATCAAAATATACTAGGTTGGTGAGAAACAAACTCTAAAGCACCATCCCACCACATGTCCCCTTTTCCCAGGCTCAATTTCATTACTTCATTACTGACTCCTCTATGTCTTTCCCCCAGGCCCAAGTGGCACAGGGGAATGGGGAATGGGCACTGTGGTCAGTCCATATGAGCTCCTCTCTGTTGCTCCTTCCCTCTCACACTTTTCCCCTCTGCCAGTCTTTCAGGGTAGAATCATAGAATTATAGAATCATAGAATCATAGAATTATAGAATCATAGAATTATAGAATCATAGAATCAGACAGGTTGGAAAGGACCTCTGAGATCATCAAGTCCAAACCTTGACCACCACCACGGTTACTAGACTATGGCACTAAGTGCCACGTCCAGCCTCATCTTGAAAACCTCCAGGGACGGAGAATCCACCACTTCCCTGGGCAGCCCATTCCAATGCCTGATTACCCTCTCTGTAAAGAACTTCTTTCTAACATCTAACCTAAACCTCTCCAGGCACAGCTTAAGGCCATGCCCTCTTGTCTTCCTGCTGGTTGCCTGGGAAAAGAGACCAACCCCCACCTGGCTACAACCTCCTCTCAGGGAGTTGTAGAGAGCGATGAGGTCTCCCCTGAGCCTCCTCTTCTCCAGGCTAAACAACCCCAGCTCCTTCAGCCTCTCCTCGTAGGACTTGTGCTCAAGTCCCTTCCCCAGCCTGGTTGCTCTTCTCTGGACCTGCTCCAGCACCTCAATATCCTTCCTGAACTGAGGGGCCCAGAACTGGACACAGCACTCCAGGTGTGGCCTCACCAG
>VXAY01002934.1:589825-616584 GCA_013399855.1 Oxyruncus cristatus | reverse complement strand
CTAATGGTGCACTCTATCCCCTCATCTAAATCATCAATAAAGATATTAAACAGAACTGGGCCCAACACTGATCCCTGGGGGACACCACTGGTGACCGGCTGCCAACTGGATGCAGCCCCGTTCACCACCACTCTCTGGGCCCGGCCCTCCAGCCAGTTCCTAACCCAGCACAGAGTGCCCCTGTCCAAGCCCTGGGCTGCAGCTTTTTCAGGAATATGCTGTGGGAGACGGTGTCGAAGGCTTTGCTGAAGTCCAGATAGACACATCCACAGCCTTCCCCTCATCCACCAGGCGCGTCACCTAAATGTGCTCCAGCTTGGATTATCCACTGGTTGCAGCCCCTGCCAGGACCCTGCTCCAGCATGGGAACAGGGTACTGGAACAGGCTTCCCAGTGCAGTGGTCACAGCACCAAGCCTGCCAGAGTTCAAGAAGCGTTTGAATGATACTCTTGGGCCACAGGGTGTGACTCTTGCAGATGGTCCTGTGCAGGGCCAGGAGTTGGACCCGATGATCCTTGTGAGTCCCTTCAACTCAGCATATTCTGTGATTCTGTGATATATCCATGGCTACAGCTTCCTTCAGAAGACATCCACTTACTCTAGTGGGGTGTCCTCCACAAGTAGCATGGTCCTCTCCATGGGCTGCAGGGGAACAATCTGCATCCCCGTGGGCTCCTCCTCAGGCTGCAGGGGAATCTCTGCTCCAGAGCCTAGAGCACATCCTCCCACTCTCTCTCTTCTCACCTTGGTGTTCACAGGGTTATTTATCTCACCTTTTTTTTTCCTTACAACCTTTTGTTCAGTATTTTTGCCCTTTCTTCGACACACTTACCACAAGGCACCTTCACCTCGGCTGCAGGCTCAGCCGTGCCCTGCGGTAGATGGGTTGGAGTCAGCTGGAATTGACTGTATCCATCACCAGACAGCCCAAGCCTCCCCTCAGAGAGCCCCCTGCAGCCCCCACTGCCAGTGCCTGGACATGGGAATACTGTAAAGTCTCTATGGAAAACTCTGTCTAACCAGCAGCTATGAGCACAGACACACTCTTCAGACTGGCAAAAGCCACTTCCTTGGCTAGTACAGCTTCTTTTGAATATACCCTGAAGGGTTACATTTCTTTTACATCTTAATGATTTTCTGTCACTATGGATACAGTATGCCTACAACTCAGTGTGGATACAGTGTGCCCAGATAAGCGAGGCTCTGCAGTAAAAACTAGGATTATTTTTTTGTAGCTGCACTGCCTGCTGTTTGGTGGGGCCCAGGATGTTGTCAGGAGACTGCCAGGGCTTGTCCAGCCCTCAGACTATTACGCCCCATTGCTCCAATGACAGGGACATGCTGGTGAGTAATGACAGTACCAGGGAAGACCTGGAGTGCGAGCGTGACCACAAGGCGCTTGGGGCAATGACCAAGGGCGTGGCGTCCCAGGGTTCTTCCTCTGTAATCCTTCTGGTGAGAGGGAAGAGCCCAAGGAGGAGTGAAAGGATCCTGTGGTATCAACAACAGGGATTAAGCTTTTATGACTATTTATGAGGATTTGAGGACTTCTAGGAAGATACAAGACCATCTGAGCAAGTGGGGCAAAATTGTCTTTGCCAACTGGCTGGCCAGACTGCTGAGGAGAGCTTGCAGCTACAAAAGATGGAGGAGGGAGGTGATGATCAACAATCAGATGAGGAAGTGGTAGACAAATGGCAACCAAAGGATGCAGGGTGATGCGGACAGGAGAGATAGGGCAATCACAGAACAGGGCTGAAGACATTATTCAAGGGAGTGATGAGAGGGCTGCACTATGGGACAAGCTCTCACACTTCTGGGAAATTAGCAAAACTATGGGAGTGATCCCCACAACTACGGGAATTAGCACACTAAGGGAGTGATGAGAGGGCTGCACTATGGGACAAGCTCTCACACTTCTGGGAAATTAGCACAACTATGGGCTGTACACTAATGCATGTAGCATAGGGAACAGAGGGAACTGCATGCTGTCCCTAGGTCTCTACACCACCCATGAAAAGAAAACACTCATTCTGATGATTCAGACATACTTTATAACATCGTCTCATCCATGATACTATTGTTCTGAAGACATATCAGTGATGAAGTGGTGCTAAACTGAATAGTTGCAACTTAGACTCTGATCTAACTTCTTTTGTTCTCTGATTTTCTGAACTACTTCTCAGTGGCTACGGCTAAGGATGAGCTGTACAAGTGTTGTTAAATTGTGTGGATAAAAGAGACAGTGGAGAAGAACAGATGTCCTTAGAGACAGCATCCTTTCAAAATTAGGAGGACTATAACCAACATAATTGAAGAAGTTTAAGTCATAAGAACCTTTCTTCAGATTTAAACTAGAATCCTTAAGCAAAACGATCTCATCCCATTTACACTGTCAAACATGTCTAAAGATACAGTTTCAGACAGTGATCACATGTATAGAAAAATAGGAGGTTTGCAGATTAGGTCTAGATTTTAAGGCAGCTCTTTTATAATGAGATTCATTCTTTATGGATGAACTTGGATCTGACTGAGATGGAGTTAATTTTCCCCACAGCAGCTCTCACAGTGCTGTGCTTTGTATTGGTAGCTAGAAAGGAGTTGATAACAAACCAGTGTTCTGGCTACTGCTGATCAGTGCTCCACACAGCATCAGTGCTGCCTCTCCAGCATTTCCCCCTCACCACTAGACTGGCGGTGGGCAAGACCTTGGGAGGGGAAACAACCAGGACAGCTGACCCAAACTGACCAAAGGGATATTCCATACCACATGACATCTGCTCAGATACAAAAGCATTCATTATTACAGTGTTTGTCTTCCAGAGCAACCACTACACATACTTAAGCCCTGCTTCCCAGGAAGTGACTGATGGGAAGTAGGGAACAAAGCTTTTGTTTTCTTTTGTTTCTGTGATCAGAAAAAAAGAACAAATTTTGCTTTTATTAGCTGTCATTTTCTAAATGTTTAAGTTGCCTTGTTAAACAATTCTTGCTTAGTCAAGTAAGTACATATTGTTAGTAAGATGATTTAAAAAAATTCTTCCATGAGGACTAAGCTTGGTCAAATTGGTTCTCATTAAATATAACAGAATGGGTTCTTCACAAAGTCAGTATAGTTTAGCTATATGTCTGAACCCTTAATGACTAATGGTATTTTTACAATGAAAACTGCTTTCAAGAGAGTGATTTTCCAGAACTTTGTAGTTTCACCAGCTCACGAAGAATGCAGTAAACACCCATGCTCTGTAATGTGCAACAGAGAAGGAAAAGTGGTATTGAAGAGTTCTTGTGACTTCCCCTTGGTCCCCGAGTAATGAGCTAAATTGCTGGATTTCCATGTTACCTTTGTTGGTGGCTCTGGTTTGAGAAATCTCTGTTTTATTCTGAAAGTAGTTAAATAAAACTGCAGACATGATTTGTCACCCTGCATGGCCCAAAATAAAGCAAATTATGTGAGAGGGAAAAAAAGTTTTGCAAGAGACTAGTGACCTGGCAAGACATGGATACCCTACTAATTCTACTATACATCTCAAAGTAGCAGAGGTGATTGGAATACTTCGGGATTGTAGATAACCAAATTGCAGGTTGTATCTTGAGGTGTCAAAGTATGGTTCTCACATCCGTATTTGTCTCTTTTCTCCCATTAAAAAGTGTAAAGCCAAAAAAAACATTTTATTTAAATAAAGGTAACTAAACCCCATTACTTCCTGAAGAAAATTAGATCACACATTGTGAGGGATTTGATAAAAACAGTCCAAATATATTTTTGCATTTTGAATTACCAAGGGGCTTCTGCCATTCTTTTTCACACTAAACAAAGAAAAACTCCTGTTAGCCTTATGAAGACTTGCTCCCATAACACATTCAACAGATGTCTTCTATTAGGAAGAGAATGCCTGTAGGGCATTAAGTCCCATCTAGTCAGACTTCTTTAAACATGGACATATAAGGGATGCAAATACTTCGCCAGGATTATCTGTCTCTTTATTTATGATAGAACTCCAGTGAGAATTTACACAGAAATGAGGCAAACAAATGTGCAAAAAAAGAAAAATTCATTTTGAAGACACAAAAATTTTGAGGGATGTAAATATATCAGTTAGTAAGGTTCCCTTTGTGATATCAACAAAAGTAACTTGAAAAAATACATGAGTCTGAAAATACAACTTTTGGTTTATTATTTGCATTTAGATAAACAAAAGGACATTTTTACAATCAAGCTTAGGTTAGGTCAAATAAAGTTACATTTTCCAGATAACTTTTAGATCTCTAAAACTTAGATCTCAATAGTATTTGTGGATGTTGGCCCACTTAGAATAGGAACCAAATCATGTAATGCAGAAGAAACCGTCTAAAAGCAACTATTCCAGAACCACAGAATCACAGACTGGGTCAGGTTGGAAGGGACCACTGTGGGTCACCTGGTCCAGCCTCCCTGCTCAAGCAGGGTCATCCTAGAGCACATTGCACAGGATTGTGTCCAGACAGTTCTTCTGAATCTCCAGTGAGGGAGACTCCACAACCTCTCTGGCCAATCGGTTCCAGTGCTCGGTCATTTGCACAGTAAAGAAGTTCTTCCTCATGTTCAGGTGGAATTCTGGCTCTGTCCTCTTGACACTGTCCCTTCAGATGCTTTTACACATTGATGAGGTCCCCCCTCAGTTGTCTCTTCTCAAGAGGCCCAGTTCCCTCAGCCTTTCTTCGAAGAGAGATGCTCCAGTCCCTTAATTACCTTTGTAGCCTTCCTCTGGATCCGCTCCCGGAGCTCCATGTCTCTCTTGTACTGAGAAGCCCAGAACTGGACACAGCAGTCCAGATGCAGCCTCACTAGGGCTGAGTAAAGGGGCAGGATCACCTCCCTCAATCTGCTAGAAAAACTATGAGGAAAGTGTTTCTTTGAACATCTCTATTGCCTTAATTGTCCCTAATCTGCTTATTTCCACGCCAGCAAAGAGGTATTTCATATCTTATTCTGGAGAAACACGAAGAAAGCAATCTGTCTTTTCCTGATTGCTGCACACATGGGCATGCACACACCTTGTAAAGTGTGGGAAAATTTGACTTTGTTCTTCAGTCTGAAGGGCCCCACATTCACACATTCCCCCCCATTAGAGTGACTCAGGCAGTTTTCTAAGCATTGTCATTTTGCAGGAGGAAAGGACACTCTTCACATTTCCTGTAGACTTTTTCTATATTGAAGGATTTAAGAATCATTCATAATTTCAAATTTCTAAGAAAAATGAAGACTTCATCAAAGATGTAAAGATATAAGATTGATACCAGGTGGCTAGGATAATCTTCTGGAAAAGAGGAGTGTTGTTTATTGAATTGGTAAGTGTTTAGTATAAAATGTAGAAAGTGAGCAAGGAGCAGGATTAAAATGGAGCTGCCTTCTCAGCAGAGATGCCTGATCACTAAGCTATGAAGTCACAGTCCATCCTCTGGGCTCTTTCTCACTTTCTTAATCTTGAACCCTTTCTAGAATGGAAACACAGCTTCCAAAGAGATGAAAAATGCCTTGTCAGCACCATCCAAAGCAGTCTTAAAATAAAAAAAGATATAATCTCCTGGAACACATGATTCCCCTTGGGTGGCACATGGCATACAATTCAGGTTCTCTGCTTTCTGGATGGAAGCTGTAACTATGTGCCACTACAGAGAGGGGGAGAAGGATTGGACTGAGCTTGGTTGAGTTTGGTACAAAATTGTGCTCATGTTTGCCAAGGGCAACTTGTGCCAGCTCAGCATCAACCCAAGACATGCAGTGGAACACAAGTAAAAGATTTCTCCTCAGTTCTCTGCACTCATCTAAATGCTTTAAGCATGTACAAAATGGGAAAATTAAAGGGAAAGGAAAACTACATGTTAATTTAGCGTTTACCTATTAAAATCCATCTTTCCTAAAAGAAGAAATACACGAATACATGAAAAGACTTGAAAGACACTAAAATGGAAAAAAAGATCTGGCACCATTATACTGAAAGCAAAACTGGGGAAAACTGTGAATTTAAATAGAAAAAAGTTGATAAGGTCAATGTGGGGACCAAAATTGTCTACATAGACGTAGGACAGTTGGTGGAGCTAATACCAGTATTTTACAAGTAAGGACTAACTACAATAGTTGTTACTGTTCTTAGTAGAGAGCTTTGCACATTCAGAATGATAGCGATGATAACTTGATCTCATTTGCATACAAATGAAAACGCTCAAGTATTTATTGAAATAAATGTGGAGGAAATACTAAAAAAAGGAATTTTTTTACTTGTATTTTTAAAGAAAAGTTCTCTAGTCTAAGACAATTTTGAAGGTTGTAGGGATTTTTTAACATGCTTTGATAGGAAAAGAGCATTTTTACTAAGCTTAGGAGGGCTACGTTTTACTAAATGCTCTCATAACCAGAGACTGTTTGTAGGTAAATGACAATTAAAAAGGGCCATTTATAACTGAACTTCATCATGCTCAGAGGCAAAAAGACATAAAGTGTCATAGGCGTTCTAAGGTAAACATAAAAACAGCACTCAGATCTCCCAAAGATGAGTTCTCTTGGTTCTACTTAAAGATTCAGAAAGATCTAATACAAATTAAAAACTTACTTTCAGATACCTAAAAAGAACTACAAAAAAATAACTTTATTTTGGTTTCAAAGTCATACAATCAAACATTTGGAAATACCTACATTAAGGTTTCCTGTGCTCTCTCAGTTTAACTTCTTTATGTTTATTAAATGATCATTGATGTTTTACTTAAATTTATTCACCTGTGATCAAAGCATGCAGTGATACATGCAATCTTTATTAAGTAAAGAATTAATAGATATTTGTAGAAACACATTTTTAATTCTTTATTGACACTGAAAATGTGGGTGGAATATCAGTCTGGGGAAAACTTTCTTTTCAGCACCTGTTAGTACACTTCATCCATTTCTAGGAATGAGGTCATATATTAAATACATCATTCTTACAACTGTGTTTTGTTCTTTAGGATAACTTTTAGGGAAGGCAGGTGAAGAAACACTATAACTGAAGTAATTGTAAACCAAAAAAAAAAAGAGGAAGCAAATTAAATGTTAATAAAGCATTGTAATTTTTCATAAGGTCTACAAGTAACCTTGTAGTTATTTCAAGCCACTGGTAAGTCATCATTTTAAATGTAAAATATATTGGTAACATAAATTAACATCTCAGAATCTAAACTCAAATATTCAAAAACCAATGTGTTTTTTGAACTGTCAGATAATAAATCCAAAATTGGTTTAGTTACACAATCTAGGGCAGTGAACAAAGTATTTTAAAACTTGGTATTTTATCACAGCACACAGTGTACATTTGTATATATATGCTCTACCATAATGAAATGAAAGGTAGTGCTTTATCTTGACATATTATCCAGTAAGCATTTTGACAGAGTTTGTATAGAAAAACAAAACAAACAAATAAACAAACAAACAAAAATACACCTTGATTGTGTCCATGAATTCTGAGATTAGTGTTACTTTTTTTTTTTTTTTTTTTTATGAGCAAGCAAAAGGATGTAAGTATTTTTAGTAAGTATAAATTCTGGATTCTGAAATATCCTGGGAATGTTATGTCATTTAAGAACTCATTCATGAATAGAAAAAACATGACAGAAGGAAGCATCTGTGAAAAGATAAACACTTAACTCTGATACAGAAAACATAACACAATTTTAATTAAGTTTGGTAACTGAGTACTGAATTTTTATTCTGAAGGCGAGTAGCAGCCTTGTTTATACAGTGAATTAGGGATGCAAAGTCTATTGTTTAATGCATATTAGAAGTTTTGACAAAGTTTTTTTCAGGCCATGGAATATTTTAAAACCTAATCATATTATTAGGAAAAAGAGATTCATGTATTTGTAATGAAGATATATATACACATATATCATAAAGATATCTTATTATATATAGACATATACAATAAGATAACCTGTTTCAAGCACTTTTTTCTTCAATAGACTCCAAACGGGAGGAAAACTCCTGATGCAGTTCACGTATCAAGTAAGTCCTGCGTCTGAAAACAGAAATGAGGCTTAGCCCAGCACTGCACTCCCTGTAGTAATACTGGCAAACTCCTGACACTGCTGCCAGGTTTGGCACCAGCAGAGATTTATGTTAGCACTAAAAATGATAGTCTAAAGCAAGTGTAAAACTAATTTTTCATTAGACACACATTTACATGTCGGACAAGTATTTAGCATATTACACATTTCCGAGTCCTAGAGAGAAGAATCTAAAAAGTTAATTTATATGCATTTGCAAGGCCTGAAAAGTTGTTACAACAGTGAAAGCCAACAATAATTCTAGCTAGTTCCTTATCGAGATTATTTGCCTAAATTTGGGGTTACAGTTATAGTTGGACTGAAGATCTAGTTATATTTTTGGATTCTGAACACAGATACCAGAGAACATGAGAAAATAGCATTAAATTACTCAGGGAGGGGAATTCAGCCTATTGGTAAGGCTAAGGTTGGATTAGAAATAGATATAGTGTTGGAGAGGGCTGAAGATCTAGTTAATTTCTTGATCCTTCAGTGCCTAGAGACCTAATACAGGAGCATATTAGCAGACAATGGTTTCTGCTTACTTTGAAGGCAGATGTGAACTGCTAGTTTAAGAAAAGCTGTGAGATCACAACCTTGAGGGATGAAGGAGCATAGTGTTACTGACAGCACTTGGAAAGAACTAAGGGCTGTGAAGGACTTGGTGCTGGAGCAGCAAATTGGTTTTGGTTAATTGTCTAGACGTTATTGGGTTCTGGGTACAGTTATTAACAAGGATGAAATTCAGCCCTGAGAATATAAACAGAATTCAGCATGTTAAGTGTTTATATGTATACCTGAAGAAAGCTTTGATTTAACTTTCAGAATACAAAGAAATTATTTCAGGTTCCTGTAGCTCTGCGCTCTAGAATGCACAGTACCAGAGGCTTGAAGTGGTTTTCAGCACAACATGGTATAGTCCACAAGTGTAGAGTACAAATAAAAATTATATTTTGGGTGGCAGTTTTACCTTTGACAAGCAGGAACTGAATTTTTCAGTTTGTTATGTGTGATTTACAAGCCTAAGAGTCAAATAAGTCAGAATGAGATGGACTTGGCCAGTAAATCTGTTGTTAAAGTTTGATTTATATTTGATTTCAGTTCAAAGATTCAGACTAGGACGTATAGAAGGTATGGACTACATGTCACCCAAAAGACTGACAGAGTCAGGGAAAGAAAATGTTAAATTTTTGAGACTATTTTTGGAAGCAGCAAAAAGGCAGAAAACAAGATCTGGAAACTGTAGAAACAAATTTCCTATTGTTGATCTTCTGTCTTAAAAAATTCTAACTGTAATAAATAACCTCCTTTTACCAGCAATCGATGTTCACATCAATATTAGACATTAGGCTTTCCAAGACCATCCTTCCTCTTGGCTCAGAAGATCCTGAACTATACTGTTACCAGCTTAACTCTGGAGACCTTGCCTTATAACACCTAATCTTTAAAACCTGCATAAATATAGCTTTAAATAAGATGCACAACCTAAATATGCTTCAAATCTAAGGAAAACTCACTCACTCCTACTGCTAAACACTTATTCCAGCTCTTTGAGACTTGTAGTTCCAGTATAAACATAGATTTTGCATATCTTCTGTACCAGCTCCTAACCAAGACATCCACCTTTAGTGTTAACCACAGTTTTTCTTTAAACACTAGTGGTTTTAGTCTACACAGACTTCAGCAATTAACTTCTTTCAGTTGCTGATAAACTGTTATATTCCTTTACAATCATTAGAGCACCCATCCTAGATTTATGTGAGGCACAATTGAACCAGAATTCTGCAGGCATTAAAAACACAAAATCCTCAAAAGTTTACAGCACCTCTTGTATAGAACCTATATTTCCCTCACCTCCATTCTAGCCCTTGCCTCAGCTATGCTTTAAGGGCCCATAAACTCCTCACACAACCTCTTGGTCCTGTATGTTCTTCTCGGTGTAGCAATAAGCTTAATTTCTTCATCTGATTCTCTCACTTATTTCTATTCCTAAAGCTCATTAAAAGAGTAAATTCTCCAATGCAATCATCATAAAGACTCAAAAGAAGTAATTTCTTCTAACAGCACTCACCCTCATTCTGCCTCTTAAAATACATCTTTAAAGTACATCTAAAAGATTATATATCATAAAACTAGCCTCAGACTTTACCTTTTCCATAGAACTATGATCCCTTCCCTTGAAGAACTAACTTTAACTCCTCATTCAGACCAAACTCAGCTATAATTCCTTCTGGTTCTACAGATTTTCAGGAAAGATAAAGCCATTATCCCAACTCTGTAGTCCTTGTTGCTATAATCCCACTCCTTATTTTTAAACTTAAGAGTAGTCTGTTCCACAGGAAGGAGTCTCTAAAGGGTAATCTTCTCAGAGATAGCTCTGTGGCTATCTCAGCCTGCTACGGTGCAGTTAAAACAAATGAAAAGGTTGAGGTTATGGCAAAATTCATTATATTGTCAAGGAATTCTACTTGGCAAACTGGGACTTGGTCTGGAACTGGCAAGGTCTTCTATCTTACAGTTAATTCCTAGATTATTGTAGGCTGGTAAGTCTGAAAATAAGATTTGACTTTGATATTGGGAGTACTATTGGGAGAGGAGATCATAGAAATTTGGGGATATAGCCATATAATGCATGGTGCTTTTACCTGCCCTCCTAGCACCTCTTATGCCTCCTCCCCCCACCTGTTCCCCTCCCAATTTTGAGATTAAATTTAAAAACATGAGTGATTGATTTCTTAAGGTTATTGCTGGATCTTGCTAAACACACAAAAAATTGGATGAAGGCTGGGTCTGGAATGCCTGTATCCTTTTTCTCCTCAACCTGATATCAAAGCATTCATCTACCTTTAACTAGAAATAAAAATAAAGTATTTACCCTGGGAGTTTCAACACTCAGGTCTGCATGGTTTGCAAGATGTCTGCAATATCAAGTTCTTCAGTACCCCTCCTGCCCACATTAATTGCTTCACTGTTCCTAATCTTTGCTCTCAATTTGCATCTCTTAGTCATAAGATTGAACCATGACTACCCCACTCCTGTTGGCACCAGCTTTAATTCCGAGAGCACAAGCCTTTATTCCAATACTGTATTATTTTGTTCTACTTTATAACACTTAGTAATATCTGGTGGGCACTATTATCTTACCAAAGGATTTAGGGAGGAATGAAAACTCTTGGCTTCAGTTGAGTGTCTATGCTTTCGGAAAAGGTGTGAGGTTCTTATATAAGACACATTAAAAACTTAAATTTTCCCAAGTTCTCAAGGGCCACCAAAAGCAAAACAACAGAGGTGGATGGGTTCAACACAGTGTTTTCCAATCTATAATTACCATCTATTGAATTTCAGGATTATCAATTTTTTGAAAATTCTGGTTATGGTTTTAGTAAAGGTTCCACCTAGGAGCATAACAGATATAAATTCAAAATGATTCACGTACAGGACGTGATACAGGTAAATGTTTTACAGCTGTTTATCTAGCTACTAGAAGTATCCTTTGGTAGGGTAAAAATGGGTTTGATCTGAATGTAGAGGTTTGATAAGGACCAGGGACAAAGGCCTGAACTGGAATTCAGATCCTGAGCCAATTGAGGCCTCTGACACAGCTTCTCGCATCTCTTTCAGCAAACCTTTCACATCAATCTGATGGCAGGTTACACAGCCGCACTTAGTCAGAGTTGGAATTGACCACAGGTGGTCAAACACTTCAGAGAGGGGAAAGGAATGAAGAGGCTGCTATTGGTGCATTCAGAGTCCTGACAACAAGAGCAGGTGGGAAACACCTATCCAATGTTTTAGCAATAAACTCCTCCTATGAGAGCTGAATGGATGAAACGTATGCTAACAGGAAAGAGGCACCTAAGAAAGCACATCAGTCTCACAACTCATTTCTCAGTTTTATTCCCTGTTAACACTCTTGCAGTCCATGCGAGAGAGAAGCCCCAAGGGTTAGCCTGCTGGTACTGAGATAGACATCAAAATGTTCCAACACCCACAAAAGGTAATTATGGCACAGTCAATACAGAGTCCGATCTCCTGTCACACTTTGTAACTAATATGGTTAAGCTAACCTATGCCTGATCTAACTCTTCAATATTCTTAACACCCATCTCTGCTGTTCTTTTGCTCTATGCTGCAGGTTTTCTGTATTCAAAAGTTGTGCAACCACCTGTTTAGAAATACAAAAAAAAAAAAAAGTATGTCCTTAATATACAAACCAATATCTCTGAATAATTTCCAGGCAGCTGCTTATCTTTTCTATTACCCCGAGGACAGAATCTCCATGTCTGTTTCTGTGCCTCATTCCTGAAAATCAGGTGCCATTTAAACCATCAAGAACTTGCCAAAGTAGATCCAGGCCCGGTATGTTATAGTCATCCTTCACAACATGCCACAGAATTCCAGGAAGATCAACAACTTAATCTCCCTTAAATGAAGTAAAATACAATATTGGTCCATGGATATTCTAATAGCTCCTGAGAATGCTTTTTATGTTCAGGGCAAGTAACTGGCAAGATCTAGCCTTCGGTTTTAGTCACTGCTAGACCACATTTTGACATGTGACTTTACATTCCTGCATGAATTCCTACAGGAGGTCTGAGATTTGCCAAACTGCCTTCCACAAACTGGATGGTTTGATAACCTGTTGTGAGTTTACTCCGAGTGATTTTTTTTTTCAAATCTTTTACATAATTGCTATAAGATGAGAGAAGTTTTATGCAGACAAAAAAGACTTGACGTGGGGGAATAATATTAAATGTATTACTAGCAGGATAAAAACTAAAGAATAATATATACAACCATTCTAACTAGGTAAAATTATGAAGAAAATGTTATATATTTACGAAATTATCCCTCCCCCCTGTATCAGTCCAGGAGGAGAAAAGTCTCTTCTCTACTTTCAGGGTTTCCAGTTCCTCTAAATCAAATTTGCAGCACTTGAAAGTTTTCTTCTATTATCTCTAGAGCGACAGCTCTGATCAGCCATAGCTGGAAATCTCTCTCTCTCCTTCTCTCTGCTCCACGTCGACCTCAGGACTGGCCCTGCTCCTCCCTGCCGGGCCAGGACCAGAGGCTGGGGGGTGCTTGGGCCTAGTGAGGTCCTCCATGGACTGCAAGGGGACAACTTGCTGCACCAGGGTCTTCACCACTGTTACAGGGGATAATGGCATCCAGTCCATCCCCTGTTTCTTGTGGGGTCCCTTCTCATGGGAGTCAGCCTTGGATGAGCTTCTCCAGCGTGAGTCTACCCTCGGACAACAGTTCTTCCATACTCTGCTGTCCTTTAGGGTCACAAATGAATTACACCAGCATAAATCCCTCACTGGGATCACAAGTCCTACCCGGGACACTTGCTCCAGCGTAGGTTTCTCTCTCTAAGGGCCACAGGTCTCCAGCAAGACTCTGTTTCATCTTAGGCCTCCCACGGAGTTACAGCTTTCTCCGTGCACTTCTCTGCTCCGGCGCAGGCTCTTTCATGAGGTGCAGGAGGGTTTCTCTCTGCTCCAGCACAGGCTCCCTTCATGAGCTGTAGGAAGGTCTCTTTACTCCAAATAATCTTCCACAGGTGGCAGGGGTTTTAGTTTTTAAGTCCTTTATCCTGCTGGAGGGGGAGAGGGGGTGCCCCTGGGCCTCTCCTCCCCCCTCCTGCTACACTGACCTTGGAGGCTCCATTGCTATCTCTTGTTCTCCTCCACTCTCCTCCGGGCTGGAATTTCTTCTGTGCAATTCATCTTCTCTTCTGTTTTCTTAAATATGTCATTCGCAGAGGCGTTCCTAAAACTTGTGGTTGGCTTTGCTCCAGAAATCTACCTGGAATTAACTATTTTTCAAACCCGGTGGGGGGGCTGATAAACCCACACCATAAACCAAGGGTGTCTGGATCTCAGTAAGCCACTTGAAAGCTCTACAAATGCTTCCAGGCTGATTTTATTAGGAGCCAACCATTCTCTGTGAGTTTCGACATTATTGTACTTACCCTATATGTTGGTTCCCTTTTTATTGTGGTCTGTCGGTTAGAGCAACAGCTTTTAATTCTTTTCCTTAGTCCTGAAGCCTCTTGTTTTCAAGGTTGCTACTGTAGCTACAGCTCTTACTGTGCCATAAGTTCTTGCAATTGCTTATAGGTTCCTCTTGAAACTTCCGCTGGGACTGCTGCTGTCACCTTTAACTGTAGATTTGTTGCAACTGTTGCTGTTGGTGTGCCCCTAGCTCCTGGTTTTCTTATCAAGGAACTCTGAATCTGTGTTTTCTACTGGCAACAGCCTTGCTGCAGACATTCTCCTTCTCAGGTGGTCTGGCTCTGCCTATGGTCACCGCAGGACTGCTGCTATCACTCCATTGAACAACTCTTGATTACTGTTTCAACTCAAAGCAAATTCAGCAATTCTACCCAGGGAGCAACAACAAAGCCCTTTTTTCTCAAGTAGGCCAAGAAGATTTTTCAGTTATTACAGAAGAATTGGGACACTCACAGTGGCAGCCCCACACTTCTAAAATCCACAAATCCATCAGTTGGTATGCAAGTTCTCTCACTTCTAGCTTGGGCCTTAATTCACTGAGGCAGGAATTGACAAGCATGTGTGTATCATTTTATTATGGAATGCAAACAGTCGATTTGCTTGATTCAAAAAAAGACACATGAACTCTATTTGAGGGAACTAACAAAATTAGTTCTGGTGAGTCATCACTGCATTGCTGGTAAAGTGAAAGTATTCAGAACAGGAAGAATAGATTAATTAGCTTTAAACTTGAACCCTGCAAAACTTGTACAGCTAGAATAAAACCAGAAGCAGTAAGTATACAATGTTTTTTATTTTATTTTCTATCAAGTATTGATAGGTGGTTTATATGACTACCAGAGCTGAAGACTAAAGCATAGTTGTCCACAAGATTATGACGGTCAGAGATCATAACTGTCATGGGTCTTTGGTCTACAGTAGAGTTACTTCTGCTTTCATTTAAGGTTTCTCAACAGAAACTGATTTTTTTTTTTTTTTATTTTCAAGAGGGATTTCCAAGATCTTCAGGGATAGCTGTAGGTCTAGAGCTATGACATTTATTTCTGAAGTAAGCATGATCATCAATATGATATAAGACTTATAGTTGGTTTTCAACAACTCAAAACAGATTATAGTGTATGTGACGGCACCCTGGGTTGCTGTTAAGCAAACAGTTTCATCTGGAGATTTACTAAGGCTCAGGACTGTAAAGAACTGAGACAAAGTGTTGTACAATTCAAATATTTGGCTGAGTAAGGTGAAGGCTGGATTTAACAAGCATGGTTTTTACTTAACATTTTCTGAATTGACTGTAAAGTAACTTGTTGCTGTCATGAGTAACAACATAAATAACCTGTGACTACATTGCTTTAAGCAAAGACAAGTATCTACAGGCTGCCCTTTTATTCATCAAATATGGGATTGCCTTGGAATTGGGTGCACCAAAGTAAGCTAACAACATATTTAGTGACACCATAGTTCTCATCAAATTCATGATGACATTGAAACCATTTGCAGAGTCCTTAGTATCTTTACATGGAAAAGTCTTTTCTGTGTTATGAATGCACTGCCAGTATATTTTGTGCCATGGCAATGTTTGGTTACAAAAAAGGATGCTCAATGCAATATTCCAGGCTCCTGAATGACCACTTCAAGAGTAATTCCAGAGTAATACAAGCACTGTCCAGGTGGTGCAAGAAGCACAGTCTTGCCTTCTCCTCTTTCTTCAATACTTTCCCCTGCTGGTTCTGTGAGTTCTCAGTCAGGATCAAATGGCAGCAACAGCACTGGCAAGAACAGCATTGGCAAAAATGGCTTCACTTCTGAATACATTTAAACTCTTCCCAGTTGGAGCATCCTGTGTCAGGGTGTTTTGCAGATAACCACAGGTTAAGAACAAGTTCCTATCATCTGTTTTGAACTTAAGGCCCTTGAACCTTTCAATGGAAGGCACAATCATTCCCTATGTACTACTCTACCAACAGCATTCTTTTCATAGACCTCTACCACACACCTTCATTCATAATTTCCATGTTGAAAGTCCTAATCCACTTCGCTGTTCCCTGTATAGAAGCTATTTCAAGTACCTGATCACCTCTGTTAAGCTTTTCAGAACATCCTCCAGGATTAGTATATATTTCTGCAGTGGGTAGGGAGGCAGGAACACAGCTGCAGATGGATAACCACACTCCATGGTGAAACATCATGAAGTTCTCTGTTCTTTTTTAAATAGTTTTTGATATTGACTTGATTTGAGCAACTGAATGACATTTTTAACAGAACAAGCTATTCTAATTTCAAGACAACATTCAGAATAGTAATCCGTTCAATCTTCTTTTTCTGTAAAATCTAGATTATTTTCCCCACCCCATATATTTTGCTGAACATTGGGTATATCTGTACAGAGTTTCACCTGCCATTACAGTGGCCATTCAGACTTACAAGGCTCTTTCCTATTTTTTTCATGGTCAGGCTTTCCTGAATAACTTCATGTCAGTAAACACTGCCACATTTCCCAAGGACTGCCTCATTTATGAATATGCTGGAAAATATCAGTTTAAGCAAAGAAATCCCTGAAGGGTTTTATTGGTAACCTTCTTGCACTGTGAAAATTTACTCCTTACTCCAATCTCCATTTTCTGTATTTTACGCATTTACATATTTAACAACTTTTGTTCTTGTTCAGTAGATATTTATTTATGTAGGAGGCTTTTGAGATAGCCTGTTGAGAGTATCAGTCAGATTTCCCTAATGCATGCCTATTTCTCAAACGTAAAGCACAATTTGTATCATGCAATTGTAAGGTATGAGTTTTCTTTACAAAATTTGTGTTAATAATATTGAAACACAATAAACCACATGAACTGAAATCACCTGAACTACAGGAAAGCTAACAACAATGGCAAAAAAATTCCATTTGTGGCACAGCTAAGAGTGAGGACTTCTAATGCACTGAAAAAGAAATGAATCATAGCAATGAAATGGACATTTTAACTAGACATGGATTGTTAAAATATTAATAGTACAGAAAAGGAGCATTTATTCAATTAATACTTTTGTTCTGTCTTTAGAAGAAAGTCAGATAAGATACATGGATCACATAGGAATAAAGGAAATATTCTGAATTCACTAGTAACTGAGGAAGATACTAGACAACATCAAAACCAAATAAACATCTTACAGGTGCATAAGAAATATCCAGTAACACTTCCAGTAACTTACTGCTGAGGAAATATCTGGCCTCCTAAGTTGAATTTTACTTACTTATTATCATGACAATAAAACTTTAGAAGACTGAAAACACTGATTATTTTTGATGTCACCATTCATGATGAGAAAATGGAGTGATAATTGATTAGTTTGATTCCATTCAGAAGTAAATTAATCGAAAATTATTTCAGAATCAATAAATAAAGAATTAAAAGACAGAATTCCAGTTAAACTCATTAAACATATATTTTACAAAAAAAGAATACATTTTGTCAAACAAGATGGGATGGATTTTCTATAGATAATATAAATAATATAAAGAATGTATATTTTAGATAATATTTTTAGAAAATATATTTTTATTGACAAACTAACCAAACAGATATGATATTGTTAAGGAATTAAATATGTGCTACTAGCATAATAACTCAATGCCATCCTGTAGCAAAGTGATCAAATGAATTTGCACTTGAGTTTACTAACAAGAGACACACAACTGTAAATCCAGATACAGCAGTGAGTTACTGCATACTATGAATTCTTTTGATGTTTCCTTTTACAAAAGGATGTAGGGGAAAAAAACTGGAAGGCCTAGAAAAAAGAGAACATAATTTAAGGGCCGTAGAAAGTGAGACAAGAAACATTCTATATAAACTGTAACAAGAGTCAGTTTTCTTGCCTCAGATAACATGAAAATCTGTTAAAATAGACAAACATAACAGCAAATAATAAAAAAATAACTTATGTCTGTAATCTTCCATTAACCTGTGATTAATCCACTGATGTCTGAATCTGTAATTGGGCTGGCTTCATCAATACTTTATTTCTAGAGGCATAAAGTATACGGATATTTCATCAACTGAGAGAACTAGGATCAAGTCTAATGTGGTTTTACTTAGTTAAATATCACCTGAGTTTGATCTTCTCTGTGTATTCCTTTGGGTAAGATAAGAAGGAATCATTCAACTTCCCTTTTACAGCAACAAAAAATGTACCTGCTTTCCACATTATCTGGAGCAATTTATCAAAGCAGCCATTTGTTCTGAACACATATATGATCAATACTGAAATGATGTTTCTTTTCCAAGGTATGCTATATAAGACTGCCATATCCATTTGCCATTCTCATGGGATACATTGCCGACAAATAACTGTTCTGCTGTCTGATTAGAGATTAGGATGAATAAAATGAAAATACTTATTTTTGCCATGATCATTAAAACCCATAACTTTTTCTGATGTTTTTTCATGCCTTTTTGTTCAACAGGTATCTGCTTGCCTAGACAAGGACTTGCTTGCTGAACAGAGAGGGCTTTACTTTGTCTGCAGAACAACAATACCAAGCAAACAAAAAATATTTAGTGGTCTGCCACTAAGAAATACTCTAAATGTATCACGCTCATAGAATTTCTGTTCCTTCACCCAGTTTCTCAGACTGAGAACTTCTACTACATAAAGAGAGCTAGTAAGAAGTTTTCAAACATGGCAATATTTCATTAGAGGGACATTCCTTTGTTAAAGTTCTGCAGAAATATTTTACTTTTTATCAATCTCTGATGAATCACAAATGCCTCTTCCTAGTAGGTTGCACCAAACAGATTGTTTCAGAGTCAGGCAGCTGGGGACTTAACAGATTGAACAGCCAATCTCAAGATCAAGTTTCTTGGCACAGTCAGGAGATGCAGAAGATCATGGAGCCAAGAACACAGCAGCCTTGGGAAATCTAGATTCAAACTTTAAAGACCGTGGAAACGCCTTCAAGACTTGATTTGCGAGGCATACTGTTCCACATGTTCCTTGTGCTAGTCCTAGTTCTGGGGAACTCCCAAGAACGATCCCACTTCTGAATAAGTTGTGTGAACTGTTTAATTTTGGAAAAGTCATAGGGCATTCTGATTTCCTGAAATTCTTTTAATATTTATTTTCCCTTGTCAATATCTTTAAAGGGGTTTTTTATTTGTTTGCAAGATTGCCTCAAATCAAAAGTAAGACATTTTGAAATGTTAGACTTCTTCAGAGAATGAAAGTTCCAGATTTCATCTAGCTTCTAATCATTATGACTATGGTCAGAACCCTTTTTCTTTGAGCATTATTCTCTTGCTTCTCTAACATGAGAGGAACAAACAAAGAAAAGGTGATATATAGCTCCATCTGAAACAAGGGTTTTTTCTTTACTCTGAATTCCATGTTTTCAAGTAGAATAATTGCAGACCTCACAGCTGCATTGGGCAACACAGAGACCAATTCTCAATATTTCAGAACAACGTTTTACAAAATTTGCATATTAGAGAATTAACTTCTCGGTTAAAATCTTGAATATTTTAATTGGAAATTAACATTTTCAGACAGAAACCTTTCCCCTGTGGTATTTGTCACAAAATGTAGGAAGACTTCCTCAGATGAGTTTGCCAAGTGGAAAATGTGAAAGCATTGCACTGCTACTGTTATTCAGGCTGAGCTCAAAGTGAAATTTAAATCAGTGACATAAACAGTGCATCAATTTGATTTTTATCTTTTATGTTAACAGAATAGGTACTAATTCAGCAACATAAGGTCTTCTCATACCTGTACCTGTTGCTTTTTTTATTTTGGTTTTTTTTTAGTTTTTTTATTAGTTTGCTAAATAAAGAGAAAATTGTAGAAAATACTTCTATAATGTGATTTTTTGAATATGACACTTCAACACCAACAATAAAACAGCCCTTAAAAATTGAAGATTGTTCCCACTTCGTGACAAATGTCAAATCCATGTCATTTTCCAGTTTCAAAACTATTTGGCCTTCATGTTCTGAGATGAACTTGAACACATCTGACATTTTAGTTTAGAAGAAGACAAAAACCAAAGTTAATAATAATCCCTGAAATGAATCAAACATTTTGATCGGTCTCAAAATGGTATTATTCTGTTATGTGTGAAAATTTCTCCCTTAAAAAATAGATGAATAACTTAAATTGTATACAATAATAAAATTATAAACAATTATAAATTGGATATAATATATAAATTATATTAAATACAAATAATAATAAAATTGTAAATTATTTATAAAAATAAAACTGCACAAGAAAATCAGGTCAGGAAAGAGGCTGAAGAGAGCAGTCACAATAGCAAAACATTCAGTAAGTATGTTATAGCTTGTTAAAAATAATCTAAAGTGAGACAAAGTCATTTTCTGTCTTAGGAGAAAGACCAGCTTGTAAAGGTCATTTAAAATTATTTTTAACCTTTTCATTTGGACAAAAACTAAAGATATTAACAAATTTGGCCCATTGCCATACAAGGTCTAAAAGACCTTGCTTTTATAAAGACAATAGACATGAGAGGAAGAAAACAAAAAAATTTTTTATTCTGTTGTGTAACTATGTTGATCTCACTGTGGTTCTGCCCAATTTACACTGATTCTTTGCTGCCTCCAGTGGAAGCTCTGTACAGCTGCCTGACCATAAAGACAGAACTATTTTTTTTAAGCTGATTTCAGGTTCTGAAGCTACTTTTTAAAGTGGTTGCAGTTCTGAGATTCTGATGCTTATTTTATTCCCGTTTAGGCTGCAATGCAAAATAAGCTCCTGGCAGTTCTACCAACCAGTAATAGTTACCAAAGCTTTTCCCTCTATCCCTTGCAACATGGACCCACAGTTTGTGCCCAGAAGAGGTAACTGAACACTGCCAGGGAGGTTTCCTGGCACTGGAACCCAACCATCAATACTGTTAAATTGTTAGGGCAGTCCCTGGCACGTGGTTAGTCTGTGACAACTCTCCTGATCAATTCCTGCGTACTGTTGGGAAGCCAGGCAGCCCAGAAAGTGTTCCTAATGAGTAGTTTGCGTAAGGCTGTCCTCCCGCTGGCAGTAAGAAGGATGGACAGAATGGATGTGGACTATGCTGTGCCAATTGGCTTAAGTGCCACAGACTCTATCTGTGCTCTTGACCGCATTATATTTACTCCTGCAGATGTATATCTCCTGTGTATACCAGATCCTGGACTTCCCGCAGTTCAGCTGACCTAGGATGTTTTCTCTGCTGTAAAGAACAGCAGATTTTCATAAAAGGAGACAACATTCACAACCCTGGCCTAGTCAGTGTACAATACATTATATTGCAAATATATTCTGCATTTTCATAGCTTTGTATCACTTCAAGTGCAGAATCAAGAAAAGCTATAAGTTGAATTCTGAAATCTATAGACAGCTTTTAATAGACTTCAGCTGCTGTTAAATAAACTTTCTTCCTTTACTGTGGATAGCTGCTTATCCCATTATGAAGCTGGTCATGAGGAGGCTGCCTGGTTACAGTTTGGGACTGCAATGCTAGTTTCTGGAAGAGAACCTATGGTTAACAGTGAACACGTGTAGGGGACTCAGTGCTACACAGTAGCTATAGAACTGCTTATGGCCTGAAACAGAGCTTCCTAGAAGGGGATTAACTCCCCTCCCTCCCCTAGCAGCTTTGGTAGGCACATGATCTTCCAAAAGGTATGCTTGCCTACAAGTAGTCTCTGGAATACAATCTGGCCAAATGGGCTGCTCTACATCTGCTCTGTGAAACATCATCCATCTCTCCACTGGGGGAGTCGCAGGGTCTGCTCACTAAATGAGCAGTGGGCCTGCCTACTGATGACCTGCAGAAAGAAAGAAGTTCCTCTGCTTTTTAAAGTTCTTGATACTTGTGCTTAGCATTCAGATGCTGATAGTGAGTCATATGGGATATCCGTATGTTGCCTGAGATGGCATTTGTTCTCCAGCATAAATTTTTTAAGTGGTGCAAACACAATGTGAGATAACATTCTCAAATTTAGAGTACACTATCAAAACATGGCTCTAAAAAACACATGTGATCCACTTGTCTCTTCAAGCTAAGAACCATGGCTGGGATGAAAGACAAAGCTACTCTACCTCTAAAACTACCGAGTTCTTACGTATGCTGAAGCCATTCTCTTTCCTTTGGCACAGAAAGACCAGAGTAGGCCAGAAAATGTAATGCACTCCATCATCTGATGAGACATCAACTAGGGATTTTACTTGTAATCTTAATTTGATGTGGAAGGAGTTCCTGTGGCTGCAGCTTTATAACTCTAAGTGAACACATAGGAGTCAACAGCGAACCCACATGTAGTAGGCTCAGTCCTGCACAGTAGCTATAGAGCTGCTTATGCCCTGGACGGTAGTTTCTCAGAGTGATATTAAGTCCCCACCCTCCCTTACCTGCTTAAAAGTTCAGGGTCTGGTCTATGTTTGTGTCTTCTTATAGACAATAGTCTACAGTTAAGAGAGGTTTGACTTGCTTCACTGGGACATTTATCTTTACTGTGCAAAAGAAAGTATCTCTCAAAACCTAAATACAGAATAATTCAGAGAAGTGATCTCTGGAGATTTCAGGGGGTACTCTGAAGATCATGAAAGGCAACTAAAAAAGTGAGACTATCATCTTAAGACTTAAATTTCCTTCTGCTGGTTCAGTAAGATTTCCACAGGAGTTTTGCGTTGGTGCAGTACTGTTGCACTGGTGCAGCACTGCAAAGATGATTGAACATACTCTTGAAACTGGCTCAATAACGAAACCACTGGTCAACTCAGAGCTGTCTTTACCTTTGAATTTACAGGCAGATAAAAGTTCTAGCCAAAAATCTGGTTGGGAATTTTTGTTAGGGTTCCTTTTTTTAACTTACTACCAAACATCAAGCTGGCCCGGGCTGTAATTCTGATGAAACATTTGGGAACTGTATCAAAGTTCTTCAGTTTTGGTTGCAGTGATGATTAATGGGATTTTAATCTTGTTGGCATTTGAATCAGGTAGGAAGTGGGGAAAGCCCTTAAAATGCTCAATTGGCTCTAATACCCTTAACATCTGTTGAAGTTTTTGTTCTAGTTATATATGTTCTCTGGCTGATTTCAGTGCTGCAGGAATTCTTAACGCCTCATCTTTACTCTCCCCAGCAGCTGTCATTGGGCATTGCCTCTGAGAGTTGGAGGCTCACAGAGAGGACCGAGCCAGGTGCATAAATATTATTTCATACTTATGTACAATACATTATATTGAAAACATATTCTGCATTTTCATAACTTTGAGCAGAGATTTTGGAAAGTATCATCTGTTAGATGCAGTGTATATATCTTTCTATTTAGATTTTAAAATTAAGTATCACACATGCAGATTCCACGTGTGCGGTCAACACTTTGTAAGTCCTATTGCCATGTCAACCAACTGATACCCAAACAACCCAAGAGAATTACCAGCCCCATCTCATTCCATCATATTAACTTCTATCAGGATCGATGCGCAACTTGAAGACTAAATACTGCTTTTCTTTTGCGAAAATTGTGTTTTTTAAACCAAGACTTCTGTAAGTTGATATGACGTTTAAGGAAATATTTTTTGAGGTTTTGAGGTCAATAAAGAGCAACGCATGAGGCATTTTTTAGCCTAGTCATACGAATGTCCATTGGAATTTTCTCTTCAGTGTACACTCAGTTCATGTATTGGTTATGAGCCTGATTTAGACAATCAGCTCTGCTCTGCAATCACTTCAGAAAATGTTGCACTTGCTTTTATTAAATATAGATAGGAACCCTTATGTCTGTTATAATCAGCTGAAACAAGAGCATGCTTGAAACTGTAGGGCTCTTAGCATGAAAATTTCACCAGTCTTAGACGATAGAACCGAAGAGAACACATTTTCTTGTTTTCATGTACACCATGTAAGTAAAAGTCAAGATATCTTCCCTTTACTGTCTTAGCATGGCATACTAGAATGGAATTGGTGAAAACAGTGGCTAATGTGTGTTATTTAACAAAGCTAGAAATTCTGCCTGGCAATTGTTCCAAATCCCAAATGTATTGCCTGTGTTTCATAACGACCAAGGGAACATGGAACAGTAGTATACTGGTTGAAACCAAATACTGTATTTGCACTTCGCATTTGTGTATTGTTATTTCACAAGGTTCTTAATCTGAGGACCATGAAGTTTACTTTAAAGACAGGGCATTTTTAATAACATTATAGATCAATCTATGCATAGATTTTGATTGTAGAAGGGTTAACTAACTTGATGTCCTGTAAAAATAAGACAAAAAAAATAATATCAGTTTTAAATTAAAACTACCCCTCTGGGACGAGCCAAAATACTAATTGCATAGCAGTTAGCGATCTGCTCTCCCAGGTACATGTTGCTTTTTGGAACTGAATTTCATATCTCCCTCACCACCTTCTTTCAAGGAAAGCAAGCAGGTTTTCATCCTGGCAGGGAAGGTGTGTTCATCTTTCATCTCTGCCTGAAGGGATTAAAACTTACATCTTGTAAATCCTGGAAGAATGCTTTCTTCACCATCCTGGCTGCTAAGTGTTGACAAGAGTCAGGCACTTCCCGGTATCCAGGGAAGGAGTCCAAGAACCTGTGCGTGGTCATGGCACACTGTGCACCTACTCACTTTAGAAACCTCAAGAGTCACACCAGGGGTGCATGGAAGGCTTGAGGATTGCAGTTTTGTCAATATATATGCAGAGTAGAAACTTCATAGCATTTAGGTGTTATCATCTAGATGGTTAGCTTAAATGGAGCCCCAAGAAAATATACTTAAAAAAATATAACCTGTTGGAATATTAAATTACCATCCTAAACTTATCAGTGGGAATTTCAATTACTTCCATTGAAGACATGGGAGCTATTACATATCTTTGTATCATTCAGTGTAAACAAATCAGAATAGACCCTTGCATCAGATTCTGCATGCAGAAAAAGACAACTGACTGTTCATCTATCTCATCTCTCAGTTAACACCTTCATTGTACTTTAGGTCTATGTCTGTATTAGTAAATTGAAATCAAATGTTTCTGAGCATTGGAATTCAATTATTTATGATGGAAATTTTTCCTTGGTGTGTCTTTAGCCAGTTCCAGCCATCCCATTCCCAGACTCATGGTGGAATGATCTCCTAAGAGGGATTAGCGCAGTTTCTGATAAAGTCCAATGTCTCTTCAAATGGAAGAAAGCTACATTATTTAACAATTTGCCAGTTCTTCCTTGATAGCTGGTCTCTGTGCCAGACATGACAGGCATGTCTGGGTACATCTAACACACTAGGAAAGGTGCAGCCTAGCATTCCTGACTTGAATTGGTGTGTACTCAAAACACAGGCTGCTCCTTCCTTATGGGATGGTGACCAAAAACAACACAGAAATGGTAGCTGTAAGGAAGGGAAGAATCCATCCAGGTGTTTAGTTGAATTCCTGTTTCAGTTCTGCAGCTGTATCTACTTTTCCCCAAACAGATCACTTCAGGTGAAGCACTACTTGAAATGTAATCTTAGGAACAGAGTATCAGGCTGTATACTGCCTGCCTTGTTTTCCATCTTCTCTCCCCAATAGGTGACCCTAATGTGTCAATATTTGGAATGATTAACATGTAAATACAGCCATACAAAGTTATGTCATGCAAAGGAACATTCTTTCTCACTGTTGAACTGATTTCTTTTTTCCCTTGAGCCTTAAGGTGTCTGGAAACAAACCATGAAGCCAAGAGGACGTAGGATTCTGGACTCCTGACAAAGCAGTCTTGCTCAGTCTTGCCTCTGGGTCTTTTTCTTCATCATGTGGTATGTATTTCTTCCAGGTATTTTCTTACTGTTTTTGTACCTTCACTGTGACAGCATGGGCTGAGATTTTTGTAGTAACAGACATATGTGCCATTTGTATGCTGTTTTTGAAGCTAAATCGATTAATACAGGTAAAAATAATAAACCAGTTGGGGAACACAACTGCATGAACTCATACAGTGGGTGAAGTTGTGAATGCCCCGTCTCTGGAAATGTTCAAAGGCAGGCTGGACGAGGCTTGGAGCAACCTGGTCTGGCGGAAGTTGCTCCTGCCCATGGCGGGAGGTTGGAACTGGATGCTCTTCGGGGTCCCTCCCGACCCAGCCCGCCCGTCCCTCACGGCGGGGCCCCCAGCGCCGCCTGGCGGCNCGGGCGGCCCCGGCCCCGAGCACCGCCCGCTCCCGTCCGCCGCCTCCCGAGGCTTGGGAAGCGCGCCCGACACGCGGTCCAGATCCGCGTTTGCCCGTTTCGGCTGCCAAGGGAGAGGTTTATCCACACAGTCAGAGTAAATAGGGAAAGTTCAACCGGATCGTGTTTCAGCCCCCAACACCACGCCCCGAGGAGCTCCGCGGGCAGGGCGGCCGCGTGTGTGTGTTCTGGGGAGGGGTCTCGCAGGACGGGGCTCAGCACTCCCCGCTTGGCTGTCACCTCGCCCGAGGGGCTGGTGGCTGCGGGAGCAGACGGGGCGCTCCCGCCGGTAGCAGTGCCTTCGCTCGCCTCTCCCTCCTCCCCCGGCCCCGCTGGCAGCGCTTCCAGGCAGCGCCGCGCCGGGAGCCCAGGAGGCCGCCTCGCCACCCGGGACCGCCCGTGCCAAGAATCGGCGAGAGAGGCGGCACGCCCGTTCCCTCCTTCCACCCAGATCCGCTCCAGCCGCCTCTCCGCGGGCTTCCCGGCCGGCGCGAGC
>VXAY01002934.1:551926-588536 GCA_013399855.1 Oxyruncus cristatus | reverse complement strand
AGCTGTCTGCGGCCCCAACTTGTGTAACTTGCGGAGTAGTCTCCGCTCTCTCCTCCTGTAATGTTTCCTATTTCATCTCCACGACTCTCCCCACCTTCGACCCACCCCCCCGGTTTTCTCTTCCAGTGAAAACAGGAGGCCTCCCCCAGCAGCGGATACTTCCTTTTCATCTCGTGCNAGCTGTCTGCGGCCCCAACTTGTGTAACTTGCGGAGTAGTCTCCGCTCTCTCCTCCTGTAATGTTTCCTATTTCATCTCCACGACTCTCCCCACCTTCGACCCACCCCCCCGGTTTTCTCTTCCAGTGAAAACAGGAGGCCTCCCACAGCAGCGGATCCTTCCTCTTCATCTCGTGCACTCTTCAGGTCGGACTGCAATGAGTGGACTGAGGTCTCCTGGGCTGCTGGGGCTTGTACTCTTAATGCTCTCAGCAGGATATTGCAAAGAGAAAACTGACTCCACAGATTTGAAGGACAAGCAAAGTCTCTTAAATCTGATCATGGAGATCATTCAGGAACTGAAAAGGTACCACCTGGAAAAGGAGAGTGGGGTGCAGTACTTCTCCAAACATGATTATAACTTGGATCGAAGGGAAGTGGCTGACTACGGAGGATACCAGGATGAGCAGAGAGTTGGTAAGTCACAGTCCATGACACAGGAGATCTTTTTTTTCTCTAGGATGCCTTGGTGAATGAGACAGCACATCAGGTTACTAATTTTATATCAAGAATTCACCACTCAAAATACTGCAGGTTCCCTTTGATATCAGAAACAGACACAGATGGCAAATTCGGAATAGAAAACCTCCAGTCACATCTCAGAGTCTTTTACTCTCTGGATAATGTACTCAACTGAAAGTCAAACTTCCTGTGGCTTTGAATGAAACCTATTAATAAGGGAAAAGACTGAAATGGGCTGAGCTCAAAGAAACAAGGGATGAAAACGCTCTTTTTCCTGGAAGGTTACCACTTATTATAATGTGCTTGGTTTAAGTGTTTCTTGGAAATGACCCTAGCAAGAATTGCCCTGCAGGACTATAGTATGTCCTTAAAGATCCCACGTCTAGAAGTCTTTCCTGAAGCTCAGCTTCACTGAACTTTTCGCCCTGCTTGTTCGTTCCTTTTGTACTCCAGAGGTAGCACCTTTGAAATATTAGAGAACTGAACCAGTACTCCTCTGCCACTGTAGAGGCTGTGACCAATCTGGGACACTCCTGCAGTCGTATTTCTGTTCATTTAACTGACTCTTCTCTAACCTCCAGTGGAAGCCCAGGTTTGTTTGTAAGATGTTCAGGTTGCATAGAGCAGTCCAGAAGTAGTCATACCAGCCACACAGTGATCAATAGTTACTGCTCAGGTTTGTGATGTACCTCTGTGCATCCAGTTGAAAATTGATTTGGCTTCTCCTGCTGCATGTCTAATTTGCTGTTCTCTGTCACTCCCAAGCCCCTACAGCGTTACTGCTGCTTATCTTACCCCTCCTACTGAAAGTGACTTTCTGAGTATTTTCCAGCAAATGCCTACTCACCTTTCCCCAAAGTGGCTTTCATTTTGCTGGTGTGCTATTTATTTTGTCTTTATTGATCTCATAAACTTCATCGTACCTTTTCTTCATTCTCATTCATATTCAAATATCCTCATGATTTGCATTTATTGGTGGTTGTCATGAAAATGTTGCCTCTCCATCTGGATGATTAATGAACGTACAAAGGAAGACAATTTATTCTGCTTAAGATCATCACGGGGAGAACATTTTGTTTTATAATTGTTGAAAAGTCAAAGAGGCCAGACTAAGCAGGGAACCCTGATCTGCACAACTCTAAACCTCACCTTGGAACATGGGCATAGTTTTTGATCACCCTACATTAGCATATTGGTGTGAAACATCTGGCTTGTGCTGAACAGGTATCTATTTAATTAATAAACCTTCTTCAGAGCAGATTAGTTGGTAGTGTTGTTACTGACTCCTAGGAAGGATTTTCCATTCTGTTATTTTAAATGGAGTTATTCCCAGCAACTCTGAAAAGGAACTACTAGTTAAGAGTCTTTCATTTCAGTTTTGGCATCACTTTCCCAGTGAGTTGATCCTATGGGAAATTTCTGAGTGAAGCATGTGTGTTTTTAATGCTCTTCATGACATAATTAGGTCAAATTGGATAAGGTCAATTTTACTTACACTGACTAAAGTTAGAAGTAAATGAAGAATGACTTTCGAGAAGTGTCTAACCTCACAAGTGAATCAGATCTGGATGGAAATGCTCTCTCGCTTTATATCTGATAAGAGGTGCCAGGGGAGTGAAAAAGGCTGCTCAGGCATTTATGGTCAAATAAATAAAGCACCATGTAGTGTATCATACACAATCAGCACTAAGCTATCAGCATAGAGTTTGTAACGGAAAGCAATCAAAGATAGCTGTAAATCAGGAAGTCACAAGTGAGGGTTAGGGCTAAAATGGATTTCAGTAAACCAGTTTCATTTTGCCATCTGCTGAACACAAAACGCAAGGCGGTAAACCACAAACACAGGGAGCCAGAAGAGAGCAATTTGCTTGGAATCATTTCCTGTGAATTTTATTTACTACTAAAGGGGAAGGAAAAAAGATTCCTGTAAGTAGATCAATCCAGTTCCATGATTACAGCAGAACAGAGCTTGTACAAACATACCTGTGATAGAATAGTAGACACATTTGCATATGAGAATTAAAAGACACAACCCCAAACTTGAGTTTATCTTTGGATCTTTACCACTAGTGTAATATGCTATTTCTGAGCAACCATGAACTAAAATTTCTTTAAGAATTTAAATCTAGGTAAACTTGATAATATAATTCATAGAGAGATAAAATCTGACTCTTAGTTAATAACCATCATCCCTAATGACTACACATCTAACAGACATTGTTTCATCATCACAATGTGTGTTTCACACAGCATTTTAGAGGGGGTTCCTAGGTAAAACAAGTGCTTGAAATTTGGCCTACTATATGCAAAGGACTTTTGACCTCTGTGCACCTGTCAAGACATAGTGGTGATGTTTGCTGGACAGAGTATTCCCTGTCCTCATACTATGCTTGGCAAGCAGAGTTCCAGTGCAGCAGAGTGACTATTCTTTTTTCTGTCCAACAGAAATAGTTCCCAGAGATCTGAGGATGAAAGACAAGTTCTTAAAGCATTTAACAGGTATGTTTTAATTTTGCATTGGTATCCATCATTTCACATACATACCATAAGCTGCACTACTCTTCCTGTGACCTGTGCTAATTCATAACTTATTGTTTCTTTATATTTCAGGTCCACTCTACTTTAGCCCCAAATGTAGTAAACACTTTCATCGGCTTTATCACAATACAAGGGACTGCACCATCCCAGCATGTAAGTGACAAAACCAGAAACTTCCCTAAAACAAAAGGAAACTCAAATTTGATAGCGCTGTCAGGTACCAGTAGTGATACAATGTCAGAACTCATTCCTTCCAATGAAGAGTTGAGTGCTCTAAAATATACTAAGTATTCTTTACAGCATTGCTGGGACAGCATCAGCATTACAGAGAGAAAAATAGAAACAAAACCTTTTCACTGCAAATACATTGTGTAAAGTGGCTGTAACCACTGTATCCTTAGGTATTGAAGTATATGCCTCCAGCGTTCCAAATCAAGTGTTTGCTTTTCACAGGAACATGACTCCTCTCACAAACACCTCATATTTACCTTCTAGTGCTGCAAATTCAATATAGGATCAGAAATCCAGGTGGGATTATTTCCTTTTCATTGATTATTTATCTAGAACATATTTTATAGACATTTTCTATTTTGACTATTCAGCTACCAATCTATCAGTGGTGTTGACAAAGAATCTTTGCAACACTTGTGTTTAGTGAATTACAAAAATATAACTTCCTAAGGCTTAGGGAAAAAAAGTGCTGATGGACACAAATAAGAAAATGCAGTTTATGATATCTCTTCACTGTTGGCAGCACAGAGACAATCAAATCAAACACTGACATTTATCAGTCAGTAGATGTGACTCCAGATTCATACTGAGGTGGACCTGTTGAGTAAGCAGATGCTATTTTAGTAAAGCCTTTTCAGAATGGAAGCACACTTTATTTTACTTGTTTGAGGTCAACCAGTTGGGTCAGTAGCAGAGCTGGGAATAGAAACAAGAGTTACAGATTCCAAGTTTCAAGTATTAATAAATATTTCAGCCCAATATACTTTAAAGGCATATTTGGTAAGAATTGTGGACTTTTCCCCTGTTTGTAAGGTTTCAGATTAGGAATGCCTTGGAAAGATAGGGATTTATAGATGATAGCTAGTCAGATCACATTCTGTTTATATGGGTGGAGATATAAGTTGTTCATAACTTGTCTGTTTTGAACAAGGAAATGGTCATATTACCTTTTTCATAAGGATCACAATACAAACATCATTTGGCTCAGCACAGCTCCAAGCTGTGAAGCTAAAAACTAGTTGGTCTTCAAGTCTAAATTGGCCTTTTCCGTCTGACAGGTGACATACCCACCAATATCATGTCTGGATAATGGAAGATAATTTGTATGAATGGCAATTACAGCATAACTGCTGTGAGTTAGAGATTGTTAGTATTGCATCTCTAGGAAACATTAGATGTAGTTACTCTTTAATGAAATAATGCCTAACGAAAATCAACATCAGTTACTGGACTGGACTGGCTAACATCTTTTGAAGTAACTTTCTTTTAGGAAAATGACATAAACAGCCATACTTCATGCACAGAATGATGTTACTTTTTGATAATATCCTGACTTAAAATAATACTGTTCATTCTGTGTAGAAATTCAAAGGCCAAACAACAAAGAAATTAAAAGCGTCTATGAGGCTGCAACATGGTGGTATCCAGTACAAAAGAATTTTGTTGGCACCCTTTCTAGTACTTTGTACACCGTAGTAGCATCGACACCTGAAAAGTAATTTACTTTTCTGTCTGTCCACAAACAGCTTTCACAATACTTGCTTTCAGTTTGTCATGTTAATGAAAAAAAAACCCCTTTTGGTTATTTTTTTAGTTTTGCATTGGTTCTGTTCCTTATTATGAATGCATCAAAAAGAAGGTACCTAAAATATGAACAACTAACAATAGGACTACTATGGAAAAAACAGTTTTACTAGTTTTAAGATGAAACTTGATCCAGTTATGAATGTTTATGATGTGGTCACATACTTGGGCTGGACTTAATATTCCTATGACTAAGAGTTATTTGTCTAATTTGAAGAAAATCTATTGGAGAGTGGCATTACTTAATATTAAGTTAATAGACTTGCTTGTTGAGGGCTGGATTTCAAAGGTGGATGAGCACAACTTACTCTTCCTCTAGTATGGAGATACTACAGTCACATGTTTAGATCCCGCATGTAAGCACAGACATATATAAATAATATAAATTATATAAATTTATATATAAATTTTCATACATATATACACTTGGAGAGCCTCCAAGCACATTCATGCTATTTGTTTCCAGATGGAACATATGCAGAAGTCAGTTGCACAGTTAATGTGCCATTAGACATGGCTTTCAGTTACAGTTTTTACACACTGCATTTCTAAGGAGTTGACTTTTATTCTCTTGCAAACTAAGGTATTCATCAAATTTTATTACAACCCTAATTTGCCACTGACATCAATGTTGATTTTTAAAGGCAAAATTGGTTACTTTGGTAATCTATTTATGCTCTTTTTTCATGACAGACTATAAAAGATGTGCCAGGCTCCTTACTCGATTGGCAGTAAGCCCAATGTGCATGGAAGGATAAAGGTAAGCTTTTTCTTAGCAGTAATGACATTCCACTGCATAGCAAAGCAGTGGATGTTGTGTTTCGTACATGAGAATTCATGGGCATATAATAACAACTGTCCTTTAGCTAAGGTATTCCCCTCTCACACAACTTAAAGTAATTGGCTTAATCTGGCAAATTTTGGCATCAAGGAAAGGGTACCCCCTGCTGGAAGTCATTACATAAAAGTCCGTGTGCATCATCTGTGAATTATTTATAGCAGCATAGAGTTAGCAGATAGTGATTTGTTGTTATAGAACAAAACTCTACAGCTGTGGCTTATTTTTCAAGAGTTGACTCAGTACACAATTGCCTGTATCAGGAGCAGCAGCCACCCTTTTATGTGTGCAGCTGTACATCTATGGTGTACTCTTTAGTCTGAGTTAACATATACATAGCTATACACATGAAAGCTTTATAAATGTAGATAGGCTGCAGGCGCTTTTATAGTAATTCAATTAAAATGTATTATTAGTAGCATTGATAAACAACTTCAAGCTGCTCGGATTTCCTGGGAATTCATTGTGTTCACCTCTCATGTCTATGGGTTAATTCCCTCCCTTTTTGCCTACATATACCTCTACTTCTCACAAATACTTGGGAAATTTCATCATGGACCAAAATAAAAAGCCAACCAACCAACCAAAAAAGTACCTTCCAACTATCTGTATTTTTATGAAACTGTCACAAAAGAATACAAAAAGACTAGTTCACATTCTGTCCTTAACCTTTACCTAAGACAAAAATGTGACCTCAGACAAAGGGATAAATAATGACCGTATGGACTTGTCAGTAACAAATGCTGTCAAACCAAGATATTTTAACTCTGTGACAAAATATACATCTGGTGGAGAGAATCAGTGAGAAAAAGTAATAAATATTAAGCATTTTAGTTTACTTTTTTAAAGCATTGACACTTTTGCATGGCATTCTCAGAAGCAAGCTAGGGAAATATGATCAAGATAAATGTAAAAATGACTGGAAAAAGATACACAAGTAAGTTATTAGCACTTCATTGTCAAAACTGGAAAAATAATGAAGCATCACACAGCTTCATTATGGGTATGATATTGTTCAATACTTTCATTAATAACTTGGGTGATAGAATACTATATTTAAGGATTAGGGTAGTGTAGGAGAAGCAGCCATGATACAGTACAATCTTGAAATTAAACGTAATTTTAGAAAATAAGTTGAATAGTCTAAAACATGGATAAAATTTAAAGAGCAGAATTATGAAGTCATGTAGGAGTATTCAGCTTCAGAATTACTAGAATGCCAGAACACATGGCATTTTTTGACAAAACTATCTGTCTATTCACAAACATAGGCGTTGTAGTGGATCACAAACTAAACAAGTCAACCCTGTCACATTTGAAAAAAGTCAAACAACAAACTGGAATTTATAAATAAAATAATTGTTTATGAAACATCTGAAATAATCACTGTTACTGGAATACTGTATTTAATTAAGGGCACCACACTTGAAGACATGTGGGTGCTTCTTAAAAGAGTCCAAAGAAGAGCAATGTGGATTACCAAAGGCCTGGAAAAAGTTTAAGAGAACAGTTAAAGGAATTGGGATTATTTAGTCTAAAGAAAAGATGATTGCAGGAAAACATCATGGAGCTATTCAATTTCATAAAAGGTGGCTACAAGGCATTCTCTCTATCCAGTGTGGATAAATGAGATATAATTTGTTTAACTTTGCAAATAGGTGAATATTATTACCAATACCAGTAAGTGTATACATCAGAGTAGGAAATTATTTTCTCCCTTTCTTTAGGAAGCTCTATCTGTATCTTAACATCCCGTCATGTAAACACAACCTTGTAATATGAAGGAACAGGAACTAAAGTAGTTCACATCTCAAGCTGAGAGTCTATTTAAAAATGTCCATCTCTCAAAAAACACTTTTGCTCAACTAGCAGGCATGTTGCAATGTCAGTAACAACTCCAGTTCTGTTATACTTCACATAGACATAAATCAATAGTGGTAGAATTATTAAGCAACCTCTGTTAGTAGAGACTATTCTCTACCACATATGCTTTGAGATTCATAAATGTCTCCATAAGATTAAGCATCTTTTCTCCTCAGAGCTTTTCCACTGCAACAGTTCAATCTGTGTGAAGCCAATTAGGTTTCCTGTTTTGCTCATTATCTGATTTTCATTTCATTGGAGGCTTGTAAGTGGGCTGGGCTACTGATGGACTATTACCCTGACAAACTGGTAGTTTTGCTGGATTTTTCAGATCTGTGGAATCTATCCATGTTTAGAGATCAAGTTAAAGGCAAAAAAAAGAGATAGATTTGTTTTCCTTTCTACATGAAATGCATTTTGGACTATCACAGCTTTAAAGCACACAAGACTTTGAAACTCTGAGCTAAGATCAAACAAGAAAGTAACACACGAAAACAGGAACTGGATGTCTGTGACTGTCACAACACAAACCTGAGTAGGCCCATGTGTGTTTGTGGTACAGCGCATCTTGTGGAGCCTTCACTTTTTCTCATTTACCCTTACACATGTGTAACTGGGCTCCACCTTCTCTTTTTTTTAGAGTGTATGTTCCCATTCTGCCTGTCCCACAGATATGAGCAATGCAGGGACCCAGTAACAGCCCTTCAACTTGTTGAGATTGCATGAGTGAAGCCAGAGCAACAGATTTATATTACCACATCACTCAGTAGTCCTTTTTTTTTTTTCAGTCAGCAACCCAGGCAATATTCCTTGGCTGCCACCAGCACCATCTTTGATTAATTTTATTCTGTAACCCCTTCTTGTGGTCAACACAGCTATGCTAAGAGACCTGTCCTTGATGCTCTTTTTTGTTCTGTTCTTCAGCCAGCTTCCTAGTATTTCCCATATTCCATGGTTGCTTTGCTCCACCCCATACAGATACATCCCACAACTGTAATGTTGTCCATATCTGCAGTAGGTAAGAAATGTCAGAAACAAGATTCCTGAAGTCTTCACATAAATAAAGTTCCCAATTCAGATCTTGAGTCCTTCCTGTGACACACGGTGATGAATCTGAAAATCTGTCCCCTTTGACAGCATTTGTCACAGCCACTTTGGCTACAGTCATACAGAATTTACTGCTTTTGTTTGAAAACTGCAGGTGTTACTGTTGGTGCCCTCCCTTTTCCATTAGGAGTTTTGTAAGTGTTTGCTAGAGCCCAACACTGGTCTCATAATATATGTTGGAAACCTCCTTGTACCATGAGTAGTAGTTCAAAGACTAAGGACTGTATTATCACAGATTATTACATCCTTCTGTTTTGAAGATTTGTTCTGATTTCTATACTGACAAGTTTTTATGGGGTTTTTTACTTTTTTTTAAAGTGTCTACTGTTATTTCAAATAAACAAAGTAAAACTAATGACAAACACTTCTGCACTAATAAATACAAGACTGGTGCAAGTAGTAGGAATCTCGGGCTATGCAGAGAAAATAAGGTTTATATGCTATAAAAAGGGTATGAAAAAATCTATTAGTTGCTTCTTAAGAAGCAGATACAAAAAATTAACATTTGTACATACAAAGGTCTGAGATTCTTTATAAAATTCCTAGTAAGCTAGAGCCCACTGATAACTGAAATTTCCTTTGGAACTCAGAAAAATCTGTGTGAACTCCTCAAGATGTATTGTCCATACTAGTAATGTACATGAGAAATGCTGAAAATACAAGTTAAAGATGGAAACTTCATATACATGAAAACTAGAATACCCCACTATACCCCCAAGAATATCCCATTCCTATACACCATTTTTTCAAACTGTTCTTAAACCAAGATAATATTTGGGTACTTAAATTTGGCTTCAAGTGTTTTGTTACAATGGAAACAACAGCCTTTGATTGCTTTGTCTCTTACTCTCTTTCTTATTCAGAGTAACATCAAGTGCATTCAAGAAATGTAAGACACTTTCATAAAAGTGAAGGTGAAATTAAGATGAGGGGGTTGTGTATTATTCAGTGAAGGCAAACCCTCTTTTTCTAGAATGTATAGCTCGTCCCAGCACAAACAGCTTCTCAGGGCATGTTCAATCA
Organism: Oxyruncus cristatus; assembly: GCA_013399855.1. Classification (NCBI taxonomy): domain Eukaryota; kingdom Metazoa; phylum Chordata; class Aves; order Passeriformes; family Cotingidae; genus Oxyruncus; species Oxyruncus cristatus. Next base: position 578,673 of record VXAY01002934.1, on the reverse strand, counting down.
CCTCTGTTTCGTGCCAGGAAGTAGTTCTCAAGGTAACTAATTTAAGACTTTTGTCAGAACTACTGCTTTGCATTAAATAGGCAGCCAGTGCAGGTTACTAGTGTGGCATAGTCCAAGTTTATTGAGCAGCAATTTGTACTTTTGCTTACTGTGGGATGTCTGTGGCTAACACTAGATGGAACATTAAGAACTTCAGCATCTTCGATGCATGGATCTCTCTGATTACATCACAGACTTCCACTTGGGGAAAGAATTTTTTGATGTAAGCACATGGACGTTCTACTACAAAATCCTACTGGCATTGTATTTTAAGGTTTATATTGATCTTTAAACCACTAAATTGTTCTCACATAGACTAGCTTTTTCTTGCTGAGTTTATCATCATGCACAGATAATAAACAGAAACAAATCTGGAAAGCTGTAATATGCCTTTACAATAGCTTTCATTTGTGCTTTTAAAAATTGGAACAATTGCATGGTTTGGTTGGTTGCTTTGTTCGGGGGCATTTGTGTTGTTTTTTTCCTTGCACTAGCAAAGGAGAACTAAAGATTGAGTTAAAGAGGGGAAAAGAATTGTAGAGTTACTTATGCTCTCAACAGAGGCTGTAGTCAAATCGTGTTCAGGAACTCCACTAAGACTACCCATCATCCTTCAGCTAAATTACAGTCTGATTTTCCTAGAGTGATTCATATAATGTGAAATAAAAATTTAAAAGAAATTACAGCAGATTTATCAATGCTAAAAATCTGAGGTCTTTTCAAGGGTCTCTGAAAATGCCAGCGATTTAGAAAAGTGTAAGTTACCTGAGCAGTGGGTATCTAAGATCCAGAGCTTTTGATCAGATACCCATACAAAAGCAAGTCTCGATAAGCATCCTATCCACTGTTTTTCACCCTCAGTAAGCTGCATATTCCCATTAGTAATGACAAAACTATTTATTACATTTTCAGTGTTTAACTTGTCAGTTGTACCACACACTGATCAAACCAAAAGCATGTTAACTTCTTTTAAACATCACTTTTAAATATCATAGCTTAAATAGGGTACAGTAGGGCCATACATACAGAAAATAAGCTAGATGACAGAGCAAGACAAGGAATATTTACAGCAGTTGCACTCTAAGGAAAGATATTAGAAAAAAAAAGTCATTGTCATATCTGCAAAGCGAGAGAAAACCCCTAAATTACATTAAGCTTTTCTGTAACATTATTACATTTCCTAATAGCTTTCAAAAATTGCAAAACTAAATGTTTAAATACTTCTAACAAGTAGTTCTGTATGCACCAATAGCTTGATTTCCAATGGATTATGTCAAGTCCAACTGACTTTGCATCCAAATGATTCTATTATGAATTATACTTAAGCAGTAGAAAATGTAGAGAAACTCAGAGTATCACAGAATTCACCCTGATCATGGGAAGGAGAGTTACCTGCGTTCAGACAGACAGTATGAAAGCTTTAACTGAGAAAAATGTCACCAGCAGAACTCTAGCATCAGAGTACCACTGGTTTTTATCTCCCACATGGACTTTTGACAGCTATGAGACACATTTGCTTCAGCTGATTCTGTTTGCATGTAAGAGCAATGTATTTTGACTGTGTAGTTCCTGCTGATTAAAAAGACATATACATTTTTTACTTCTAAAAAAGAACAATGATAGGCTTAGAAGGACATGAAACTGGGTGGACAGATTTGCAGCATTCAGTGGTCACCCACCTAGAAAATCTGGTTGCAGAAAACAAACTCAGAAGTTACTGGAGAGAGGATGGACTTTTAGATATGTATACTCAGTTAAACAACATTTTCTTAGAAGGTTTAAAGGTGTGGGGGAACAGGGGTCTGAAAACCTTCACTGCTCAACCTCTGAATCAACGTTTCTAGAATATAGACAATATACAGACATAAGCAATGTGGAAACCTGTCATTTTGTATCAGTGATTTTGATATCATTATCACAGAAATGGCTTTGGTTTCATTGCAAGAAACTATTCTGGGAAGAGTTAACTAGAACCACCAGCAAATTGAACCACTGCAGCTCCTCCTCAGTTTGTGGTGCCTCAGTGTTTGCATGTTCCAGGAGCTATATTTATACGACCAAATCTCAGAAAGTTACTTCTATTTGTTTCTTGTTTATATGATTCCAAGTTTCTTCACAAATGGGCCCAATGAAACATCAAATCCTTCCTGGATCCTATCAACAACTTACTGATACCAAGGCATCTAGACAGAATTTTGCAATCTGTTAATACTATTCCTGAGGTTTATTCACTTTTTGACTTCACAGATGCAGTCATTAGAACAGGCCAGACTTGCCTATGAGCACATTTTGAATAGGTAGAACTAGATTTTCCTAATTCGTCTACCTAAAACGAACCAACGCAAAAAAGGCACACGTTCCAAAATTTCAGCCTCTATTAACAAAGCATTAATGTAACAGGCTGACACAAACTGCGCTAAATCAGAAATGAGCTATTGGATCTTTCAAAAGTTATTACGGAATTCTCCAGTTTTATTTATTATTTTCAGCATGACAAACACATTTTCAAACACATGTATGTGAATATAAAAATGGTAAAAGGCAATTTTCTTCTTTCTTTTAATCCACCAGATGTTATTACCATGACAAGAAACACCAAGAACCAAGAGAAGTGCCTTGGAAACCAACAGGGAAATAGAACTTACTACCTTTTAGCAAATTCCATTGTGAACAAGAGATTTATTTTTGCAGACAGACTACTTCCCATAATTCTTTTAACATGCATTTTGTATGCCATCAAGTTTGCAGATTGACATTCTTTACAGTAGCATAACTGCCAGTAGTACTTAATGCTCCATACTTAAAAACACACTTTACAATTGATGTGTAATGCTGCCAAAAATTGTGTAAACACAAATATTTCACCAAGAAAATTGATGTTCTATTGCTTAATTCTAAAATTTTAAGGAATGTTTGTTTGTATATCTAGAACTACTAAAGATCTGCTCCACGGTAGTTGTGGTCACTTGATACCTTTCATGCTTATGCAATTTTTTTAAAAGTTTGGTTAAAACAGACTTGCATTGGGGTCACATTGTACCCTGGGAGTAGAAACTGCATGACAAACAGGAACGTAATTCCAAGTAGACATACTTTTTGGGACAGTGGAGCATGGATTTTGTACACAAACACAAGCTGCCATTAATTTCCTTTATATAATAAATGTATAAAACATTCCAGCGAACGTGCAATATGTAAATACTGTAAATAACAAGCGTAAGTAATAAAGTGTTTGGTATTAAGTTGTTCTCAATTTGCTTTCTGTTCACTGAATCCAGGTAAACAAGCTACCCTCTGGTAGCTACTGTCATTTATCCACACTTAAACTTCTTTCCAACACGAGTTCACCAGTGTAAGAAGGAAACTTATATCCACCTCACAGAAGTTCAGTAATCTGGACACTCTCTCTATGTCTTCCAATCCCACAAAATGCCCACAAGGCTGCTCCAGTTCTCTCCAGCATTATAAGATGGAATGGGGTTTTTATGAATAACAGTTGTTTTAGGATTTTTTGTTTGTTTAGGATTTGGTTTAGGGGCGGGGTGAGAGAGATTTTTGTTCACGTTTGGTTTTGGGTGTTTGTTTTTGTGGGTTTTGTTGTTGTTGTTTTCTTCTGATCTGCAGTCTATTCATGATACTGCAAGGCAATATAATCAGCAAACGTCCAGTAAATCATTTTACTATTGTAGAATTTTTAAGGAGTCAGTGAACACTTACTTGAGAAGCCTCGATACACATTTCCCTTTCTTCCTTAAATCAGATATTAAATCAAGATGACACAATAAAATGGCTCAAACAGGAAGACATTTTTTATGTGCAATCTGTAGATGAACCACATGTACTTTTAACTTATGGTGGCATTAGTTTTCCTTCTGTCCTCAATTTGAACCGCAAAATGTAAATCCAAAACTAAACACATCCCTCCCCACCCTGAAAACTCTAGGAGCTGAGATTCTTGAAATGGACACTTGAGAGCTTTCAGCATCCAGCTCTTTAGAGAAAAGAGAAAATGGCAGAAGTACAAAATCCCACCCAAGAACATGGTTGTATTTAGCAGGGGAGAATTAGGTATTTTTATTTGCTTTCAGCAAACACTAAACGCTAAAGTTTCATCTCTCAATGAATGCAATATATGGCTATAGGAAACTTGGTAGTTAAAGGAATCTACTTCTACAGGATTCACTCAGCTGTTCACCTGCAGTAAACATGTGGGTGAACTCTGTGCTTCACTGTGGTTCCACTGAACAAACAGTACTGTGCAACTGTCCCTCCTGAAGGCAATTCCTGTTCTCTATTCTTGGCTTCTACAAATTTGTATAAAATACCATGGTGATCTTCTTCCCTTCTTCCAGAAAAAAACCTACTAATGATAAAAATTAGCTTATTCCTCCTAGTAGAGTTAGTGAATTATTTAGCCAACAGATTACTTGCTGAATATGTATCTCAAGGCTGAAACTTTTAAATCTGAATTTAACACAAATAGTTTTGACTTAGTATCACTTTACAGGAAGATTGCTAAGCCTAGTAAAGGTAAACAACCACATCCTTTTATCTCCTGTTACCCCAGCAGCTCAAAGATAAAGATTTAAGACCTTTAAATCTTAGCTTTAATATGTAGGAAGCTGTTGAATTCCTACATAGCCATGAATGGGAAAGCACAAGTCATCATGTTCTCAATCTTGTCAGTTATTTTAATTTCTCTGGAATATTTGAAATGGGTCATTCAGGCAGAGAATAACATTAGATTACACCTAAACACTTCCACCTTTGAGGTTAATGCAGAAAACCACATTTCAGAGGGTTTGTCCCTAACTGCCCATCATTTTTCCCCATTTACTTTGTCAAAGCATGCATAAAAGCAAAGGACAATAATTTTTCCAGAGTTAGTGCTTACTTGGACCTGAAATATTGTATTACTCTTTGTCCCTGAAGTGAAACAGCTATTAACTTGCAAATTTCTAGCTTGTTTTTTAGAAGTCAAAACTACTGGTAATGGAATAATGCACAAAGATTCTGATTTCTATGTTTAAGCATTCTGCGTATCACCTGCCTTTTTGTAAGCAGGTTCTTAAGTTATAGGTCTGACAGAAATTTTAGCACAAAACAGAAACCTCCCTAATACAAACGCAGCTCTTCTACAGCAAAAATCCCAAGAAACTTAATTCCTATCATGAAGGTTGCAAAACACACAGAGTGACAGCAGGATTCCAACCTCCCCAGGAATAACAGTATCCTCTATTGGAATACATCTCTCCCCCAGAAGAGGAAGTAAGTGACAAATACAGAGACTACTGTTTTGGAAGGCATGAAGAGACACACAAAAAAGGCTAAATAAATATGAAAGCAAATTTTATAGATCCAGTTTTACAGATAAGGTGGTAATGCTAGTCCATACCAATGCTGATCCTCGTCAAAATAGGAAAATCATCATGGTAGCAGTTACATTACTGATCTCAGTACATTTACATTTCTAAGGCAGACAAGAAAGGTGATGTGCAGACAAGCAGGTACAGATTTTTACAAAGCATTTTGTCCAAGAGCAGTACTATCTACTTACTGGCCTTTGGTTAACTTTGTCTATATTACAGATGGACTCTGTTTGTGTTGAACTGTGCTCTCAGAGAACACTTCTGACAGGCTGTCCATTCTCCTGAGTAATCTGTAAATACTGTCTGACACTTATGTTGGAACTGGAATTATAGCAAATTTCTTATCTATTATATTGCATGTATTTGAGTATTTTACTAATATACGATACAAAATGTGATTTCACATTTCAGCTTTTAAGCTGATACGTTTTGTCATCAAAGTAAATGCTATGTTTCATATACTTGTGTCAGTGTGCTACGAATCGACCAGAAGACAAAAGGAAGACAAGAAGTCCTAATCAATTTCTGAACTGTGTTCATCTTAAATAGTATAAAAGTGTACCGGAACAAAAATTATTTCTTCTTTGAATAACTAAGCATTTAAACTGCCAGAAAAAGCTATTTTCACTGGATCCTGATGATACACAAGGAGGTTTTGCTTGCTTAAGCTTTCAAATAGGGCTAAGAGCAACATCTGTCAGGCAGCAGTTCTTTGAGTCTAGAGGGCTTCCTGTGGAATAGCTTCCATCCAAAGGCTGCCTCATGATACTCACACATCTAAGTTACACAGCAACTATTATCTCACAGACTCCCACTGAAAGTTGACTGAAATTAACTCACTGAGGACATGATGACAAGACCTCAGTTTAGTTAATACAGCACATAAAGAAGCAAGATGTTACTTTCACAGTGGTTGTGAGAAAGCACTGGAAGAGTTTAAAGATAAATTAATCCTGAATTATATACTTTATTACTACACTGATGAGTGACAAAAAGGTTGATCATATACTCCAATTAAAACTTTCCTATATTTTTTCATTAGATGACAGAAAAGCTAAAATATAAAATTAAACTGAGTAAGTATTGAACACAGAAGCATAATTTTACACTTTAAATACATCAATCAAGTAAACTTTACGTATTTCAGGAAAAGCTAATTATTTTCTTTTAGAAATTAAATGATGAAGCATTAATGAGGCTTCTCCAAAAATGCTTTACAACATCTAAGACACTGCTCATAAACAGTTTCAAAGTCCTTTTCATTCCCCTAGAAAAGAAGAAAGGAAAAAGACTGTAAGAATAACAATACTAACTAAAAAAAAATAAAAAGTGCATACTGGTTTCTCCGTTGTCATTAATGCCAGATGACAGACGAATAAAAATGGTGCAAATACTTGGGGATAGTTTTTTTATATTTCTCTCTAATTTTATCTCAAGAATTTCCACAGAAAAACACCGTGATTTTGTATTCAACAGTCCTGGATGACTTTCCTTCACATATTTTCTTCACACATTTTTCTTCCGTTCACTTTTTGAGCCCTTATAAGTCTTTTCCTTTTTTTCTTTACATTCACACTAACTCACGTCATTTCACAGTTAAATGAAGGACTGTGCGGAAAAAAACGGCAAAACAAAACTCTTTGTTTTGAATCTGCTTCCCCCATTAAAACCATTTCATATTCTCCACTTCCTGGGTAATGAAGAGCAATTCCTTATTCAGCTTTTCCCATTATATCAAGACTTTATAGAACCCTACTGCATCTTCATCCACTTCTCTTTGCTAAACTGAAGAATATTAATCTAATTGTTTGCTCTTGGCTTGTATTATTCAACTTCTTTGACCACCTGTGTCCATGCCTTTGTCTCTATCTTTCCTGATTACATCCTCTGCAAGGAGGCTGATCAACCAGGGCTTCACCCAATATTGAAAATATAGGTGCACTGCATTATCTAAATGTAAATAAGTGCAAGCATAAAGACATGTTTTCCTTTCCTATTCCAGTAATCTATATTGTTTTCTTGTCATAAAAAAAAAAAAAAATGTTTACACTTGGCTTTGTATAACTTTACACTGTATGTCACATGCCAACTGTGGGATCTGGAAAGATCATATACTACACATACACAATTTTTAATCAAGCCACCCAAAGAGTTTCTTACACTTACATAGTAGGGATCTTCAATAATAAGCTGTTTCTGTGGATCATAACTTCCAAGTAGCTCAATTTTGGCCTTGCAGTCTTTAACTTGGTTGCTTTTCCTGTTCAGATCTCTGTAAAAGAGAACATAAAATTTTCCCCTGAATTTTTCTCCAGAATTTTGGCATCAATACAAGATGTTCATGACTGTTTCTAAACAACACAGGACAATAACACATGTCTGGACTCAGTCAATCCTGTGGACCCTACACCGTTGCTTGGTTTTGTTTCTTTCCGGTTGTGTGGGGTCTTGTTTAACTGAGTATGGAGGACATACACATAAACTTAATTCAGAGGATAAACAGTCAGGCACTCGACCTATAGCTTAACAAAACTTTGTAACAGTAAGTTCAGCAAGTTCTTCCTCAAATCCATCATTAATACTTTCAGTATCTACCCTTAGCTTGTGTTGAACAAAAACCAATGGAAATTATCCAGATATTTCTCCAGAAGTATGAGTAAGCGTCTCCTACCTGTTCAAAGCCAGATTAAATTGGTATACTGCAAGTTCTCTCAATACTACCTCTAACTCATGTGAAGTTAACAGAAAATGGTAAATGAGTGAGCTACATCTGTTTCCCTTTTGATATACTGTAACATTTTATCAGTTGTCACATTCTCTCCCTTCTACATCACCTCTCATTGATACATCATTCTGGTTTTGAGATGGCATTTTACCCCTCTACTTAACAAATGGCCATCCATGATCCCAAAGGCAGTTAAAATGCACCTCTCATCAACTCCAGATTAAAGGCCGCTCGGTACTATGATTTTCACAATGAACTGCCAGAACATACTAAATTCTTTTAATATTACACATTTCCATACCAAATCATCATTTTATTTACCATTAAAAAAGGCAAAAAAGCCCCCTGTGAGTACTTAGTCACAAGCATATCAACATTATGAACTAAAATTCTAATTATTCATTCTGATAAATTAATTTCAAATAGTTTAGAAATAGCAATGAGACCACAATACACGAAGAAAAATCACGGCTCCTCCTTCAACCAAGAAGGTATTGCTTGAATTTACAGATTTTCAATAAATTATCTAGCCTTTTATTATTGGAAAAAACGTCAAACCATTTTCTTGAAGGCTTCTGGCAGACCACTTAGTGAACAGGAGGGACAGACGGCTCTGGTACTAAAGAAAAAGGATGTCCCAAATCTTCCTTTTTTGACATGAGAGGCATTCCATCAACACCTGGAATCAGCTTGCCCTCCCAGTGCTACAAATAGGCGTCCCAGGCAAAATGGTTGAACTCAGTGCAAGTTTAAGGTAATACTGAGCGTAGCAGTAGCAATATCCCAGTTGTAGTTCTGACCTTTCTTCTGCTCTATAGTTCATATCATATAAATTGTTAATTGAAATTTCTGTTTAAGAATTCAAGTGAAAATAGAAGTAAGCCTAGTCACGTCATTGCCTGAGACACTGCCAACAAGCCAAGTGTTATATACCCTTTGTTCATGCAGACTCTTCTGGAAGAGAGGTCATTCAGCACATTCTAGAAAATTCAACAAAATCATGCTTATTTCAGTTAAGTGGTGCTGCTTCTAGAAGTCTTTATGGGCTACTAACAGGATTTCATTTGGGTTTTGTTTTGTTGTCGGTTGTGGTGGTTTGGTTTGGGCTTTTTTGAACTAAGTTTACAATAGCCCTTGCAAGCACTTTGAAAGCTCAGCTCCTTAATCCTCATTATGTATATACTTGAGTAGAAATTTTGTAAGTGATACCCAAATTTTTACACTAGGCAGCGACTTCACCAAATCTTTCCAAAGAGCACTTAATTAGAACACAGCTAACAATAAAAGAAGATTTTTCTCCAGCTAACAACTCTGCTTATTTCAGAACTCACTCTATTTCTATAAAAAAAATACAAAACCCCTCACCATATTTAATCCTTTCCAGGTTGCCACAGTTTGTCTTTTAGCTGCCATGCAATTAGAAAAACAGATCACTTCAATCAAGACAGTAAGTACATCCTCATTCTTAACCATACAGGCATCTGCTGCATATAGCATACAGTAACTAAATTCCCATCCTTAATCCTTGAGTGGCATGTATCACACAAATAAACCATTGACTTCTAGCTCATTAAACTTACTAGAACTGAAGAATCTATCATTCACATACATGCTAAAAAAAAAAAACAAAACAAAAGAACACCAAGACAAGCTAAGCAGTCAAATGTGACATGTCTTCAAAGTGACTTATGAGACATCACGATAAGTAATCCATGTGAATTTGTTCAATTTCTTCATACGTTACCTTAGATTGCTCTCATCCATACAAAGTATATAATCAAAGGTCTGAAAATCCTCTTTAGTAACCTAGAATTGAAAATAGATGCTTTAGCCTACAAACTGTATTTGATTTATAAGAAGAGGGAAAAAAGTATTTTCAAATTCTGTACCTCTGATTTACTAAAAAATACACACGTGGAAAGAATAAAACTGCATCTTCATAAACTTTTACAATAAATTGTGGCATTTTAGATATACTTCACCATGATTATTTATCCATTTCTGCAAGTATTCCATTAAAAAATCTGAGTCAGCTATTCAACCAATCTTTCCTTTTTGTTTTTATTTTTTTTAAATTTCATACATCAACTTAAACATCATTACAAGTGACATTTCTGGTATTTTTCAACTACTAAAACTAAAGCAGATTTCCAGTTGTGGAAACTATGCAATAAAAATGCTTAAAAACAAAACAGAAAGATCACCTTCTTGATAGAACGACAAAAATGTAGGTAACCTGGAATCAGTTGCAATACTTCCAGTCTAGGAATTTGCCACTGCACAGGAAAAGTTACCAGGTGAAATTTAAAGCTGAAGTATGATGGTATGAGTTACAATCTCTTAAAATCAAATGCATCCACAGTATTTTAGGCCATGTAAATTCACAAAATTTATAGTATGATGTGAAAAAATCTATTGTAATCTTCCTACCATAATACAATCTGTTCTTTTTCTTTCCTGTAGTTTACTGACCCCTAAACATAAATATTAACTAAATTCAGAGATCTGAGTTCAGAGGCAGATAGGCAAACATGGCAGATAAACCACTAACTTAAGTACTAATGTCATCTGTAGTGTTATAAAGATGGATGCAGATATTTACCTGACATTGTATTTCAGTTTACATTTAAACCTTAGCTTATGCTAAAATGTTCCCGGCCCATGCCCACAATGCAAGTATAGGGTTTCGGAACCAAGTGTCCATAATGAGGTTGAATAAAGGGAATAAAATCTATAATGAGTTCACATTAAGACTGCATTTCACACATAGTGTCCTATGTGAAGTATCATAACCAATAAACTTGGTAAGTTTGTTCAGAACAGGTTTTTCCGGCAGGCATCTCTGAGAAGGATGGGCTAGAGAGGTGAGTAAGCAAGTAAACAGACAAAAAGGCAAAACATGTAAGTCAGAGGTTTAACTTGTAAAAATTACTTACATAGTAAAAAAAAAAAAGACTTAGATGGCAAAACATCCATTTTGTGCAAACAGCAAATAGATACTGATTAAGCTCCCATAACAGGGAGTAAGAAGAGACAAACAGATATTATCACCAGCATAAAGCCATAAATGAAACATTCCACACAAAGAGAACTGAAGGGGTGAGGTGTGTCAGGGAAGTATGAGAAAGGAAAGGGTTAATGGTTAAAACTAATGCAGACTTGTTTATTTTCACTGTAAAAATATTTGCTGTATTCATGCAGTGCCTTTGACCTATGAAAATATTTTTGCAGTGGAAATAGCTCTGTTTTCCTGGCAAATCTAAGCAGTACCTCTACAAGCTGCTTCTGATTGCTCTACACAGCTAAACACAGGCCCCTATGAAAATATAAGGGCACTGATTTCTTTGTTGTACAGACATATATAAGAAAAAAAATTAAGAAAAAAAGGAAAAACACCTGCCACACTTCCCACTTGACAGTGTTACAGTTACTGCCCTATGACCAGCACTAACACAGATGCAAATACAGCCCTAAAACCAAGATTGCCATTTGGCTTGTGCTCTTAAGCTCTATAGCAGTATCAGATACAAAAAGCCTAATTGAGCAAATTCCAGGGAACTAAAGATATTCCTCAAAACTATGAAAACTAGTATTTTGGGGGAATTGAGGACATAAAAATTTATGTACATTTTGAGAAGAGTAGTGGAGAGTTCAAGTTCAACTTTGGATGGAACTATGCAGACAACAATAACCTTACATTAAAAAAATGCATATAACCATTATTAATTTATTTGTTAAACATTTCCCTTTATTTAGAGAAGGGAAATCTCATTTTCTCTGTCTAAAACCCCAAGAGAAGCACTAATCCTCAAATTTATCCAGTTGTGAAACAGTGTTTAATACAACCTGCTGCTAATCTCAATTTCATATTTAAGGCAAATGCACGGTATGAGTCATACCAAAATCAATTTTGGCCTCAGCATGAATAAAAGTGAAACTGATTAAAACCTATCTGGTTTATGCATGAAGACTAAGAGCTTAAGAGAACTGCAACGGGTACATAAACACACAGCAGCTCACCATCAACTAAAATGTTGACAACTCTTTATTTTATATATAAATATATACATTTATTTTTATACTTCACTTTTTACTTAAAAGATCACTGTAGATGATGGTAGGATGCAACCAACTTAACATTCTCTTTTACATAAATCATTCTTGCAGTTTTGAATTAAAAAAAGGTAAAATCCATGATTATCATAATTATGCACAAAATTACATGAAAGAAAGTGCCTTTCACTGGGTGGGTACCAGTATTCTACAGAAGTGAAGAGAATAATTGTATGAGGTACTTATATTAAGACAGTATTTCAAAGGCAACAAAGATAAATCCCTGCTCTATATTTCTGCAGCTTCTGTATTAAATTTTCCTTAATCTGTTCTGAAACAAGTCTCACAAAAAATTCTATCCTTGAGTTTGTCTCTAAGAGTAAAACACTCTTCCACTTGTACTAATCTGACCACTGTGAAAAGTCCTTTTACACTCTCGAGTCCCTCTCTTTTCAGAAGTACAATAAGACCATAACAGGTCTGCAGTTTAGAGAATCAACAGAGACCATTTGACAGAAGTTTGGAAAAAAAAGTAAATTGGAGTTATATAGTTAAGATCAATGCAAAATGAACAGTTACCAGTAGCTCAGGGATTTGAAGATTTTCTTTACATTTATAAAAGAAACTGTTTGTACAGGGGCGTTTCAGACAAATTTTCATCCCGTTAGTATTTCATTTTATTGTCTCATTCTTGTTAATTTTCTCTCCCTGTATATGTAGCATTTAAGGGTCTTCTGCTTTAAAAATCTCTTCATTTGCCAGAATGAATAAGCAAATGTCTTCATTAAATTGTTTTTATTCCCTTTCTGCCAAAGGAAGATATATAGATTTGTTTCAAGGCAGAGGATCAACTCATTTTGGGTCCTTTGCTTTAGTTTAACTGTTCACAAACTACTCTAGGAATACCCAAGAACAGTTCTCAAGTTTCCAAGGCATATGTTCTAAGAAGACAAACATGTTACACTGCTGTGACTGAAACACTGGCTGAATAGTTTCAGTACCATTTAGCTTGTATGCTAACAAATAATGATGTTTGTAAGCACTGATATAAAGTAAATCCAGGATTTACTGTAACAGGAAAAGATTACAACAGACTTTTTTTAATAATTATTCTAATAGTAAAATATTGAAAAATCTGAAAAAGTGCTGTGCTTCATTCTGTTTATTACATAGATGGAGATTAACATCAGGAGAGGTCAGTAGAGGGCAATTGACTAATTGAGAGAATTTATTTTAAAAAGTCAAAAAACTAAACATGTGGTCTTTGAAAGTGAAGAAAGAAAATATGACCTCAGTAAGGTCTAGTAAAATTCTGAAGGGAACAGAAATGTAAGATAATAACAAGACTACTTGATCTTTTTGTCAGTACAAGAACTAGTGGCATAAACTCAAACTAAGTAAAGGTCAAGCCCTAAAGGAATATCTTATATCCAGAGAATAGTTAACTGAAGTAAATTATGTGCATTTATTTGAGTGTCTGAATGATTTAAATAGATGCAGACACATTTACTTCCAATCTGTCGGGAATGCAGCAAGGAAATACATGTTCTTTTGTTAATGAAAACAGATACAAGTTTTGGTAAAACTTAGAGGATTTCACTAAGTGACAAACCTGTCTTATCCTTAAGAATGCTTCAAGGGCATGTTTTCCTCTGAAGTTACCTCCAACTGTGCTACTAATCTTGGGTTTGAGTGCTTTCATTCTGATTTAGCACTTTAAATATTTTTAGAAGATCTTCAAGCAAGAGCAGAAGCTTTTTGTGACAGATGAACAGGTATTCTACTTCTTTTTGGACTTGTTAAATAAATATGCAATTCCTTGCTGAAGGATGCATCACAGATTACTAATGTAAATCCATTTTTAAAAAGCATTTAAAAAATGCCCAAAATACTAAACATTTAAAGGCAAGATTTTTCTATAATACACAAACTGCTCCAATGCTTCCTAGTTATACTTCAGTGAAACTTAGTAACAAGAAACTCATTAAGCTCAACTAGAAAAGTAAGGCCACTTTGAAATCCTTTGAACAACTACATATAGTATTTATTACTTGATGCTTAACCATGCATTGGTCAAATGACTTGTGTGATTGCAATGGTTAGGGCTAAATAAAGCATGGGTATGAATAAGAAAGAAAATTTACTCTCTTCTACCTGCCGTGCCTTATGGGCTGTCTCAATGCCATGATTTCTTAGACAGCTTAAAGCCCTTGAATCTGGGGAGCGCCCCACGTTCCAGTCTGAAACAGCAGCACTGTCTGTCCTCCACTGTAACAACAAAACAAATACATACACATATTTAAAGAAAATTAAAATACAGTACCTGCCTGGCAATATGATTCATGGGAATGCCATGCTTCTTCATGCAATTCTGTCCTCGATAGTCAGGAGGGCTTCCTATTTCATAGGTAGATGTCGCTGCACTGTCTATCCTCCACTACAGAAAAACAAATTTACATTTTTAAGTTTCCTTTCTTGCTGCTTACATTTCTACCTGGCTATAAGACAGTAATTTCTTAGGCAGGAAGAGAAATAAATAGCTTACCTTATGTTCAACTTTTTCATCAGTTACAAGTTTTCTAAAAACTGCTTCAGCTATTGGAGAGCGACAGATGTTTCCTATGGAAACAAGAGATTAAAGTGAATTTTCAGACTACTGAAAACAAAAATATCAAAAATTGGATTTTTCAGCACAAATTAGATTAAAGATTTTTATATACTTAGATAGAATGTATATTGCTTATGTGAAAACCCAGTCCTCCACCTGGGTTGGAACAATCTCCAGTATCAATAAAGACTGTGGCATGAAGGGAATGAGAGGAGCCCTGTGGAGGACTTGGGGACACCAGTGGGTGAAAAATTGGATATGAGCCAGAGGTGTACACCTGCAGCCCAGAAATCCAATCCTTGGCTGCATCTAAAGCAGCGTGGGCAGCAGATCAAGGGATGTGAGTCTGCCCCTCTACTCAGCTCTCAGGAGACCCCCACCTGAACTAGTACATTCAGCTCTGGGGCCCCCAGCACAAAAAAGACATGAACCTGCTGGGGTAGGTCCAAAGGAGGACCACAAAGATCATCAGAGGGCTGAAGCACCTCTGAGTGAAAACTGTTGTGCAGCCTGAAGAAGAGAAATACTGGGGAGATCTTAGTGCAGCCTTTCTATGTATAAATGGTACTGTAGTGACAGGACCAAAGGACAATGGTTTTAAACAGAAATGGAGAAGCTTTGCATTGGATGTGAGCAAGAAATTTTTTTTTTTACAATGAGGGTAATGAGACCCTGGAACAGCCTGCCCAGAGAAGCTGTAGATGCTCCATCATTGGAAGACCAGGCTGGATGGAGCTTCGAGCAAGTGGAAGGTGTCCCTGCCAATCTAGTTCCGGCAGGGGGCTCGGAACTAGATCATTTAGCTGATGATCCCATCCCACCCAAATCATTCTATGATTCTGTACTACCCATCAGTCTCCTGAAATGCATATTATTATATGAAATATATGAAAATAACTCATTAAAATAAATAGGAGGAATATTGTGTAAGGACATCACTCGCTTCTCCTCCACAAAGAGCATGTGATCACAGAAGACCAGACAAAATTATGAAATTTAAATGGCAGCATATAATTTTTATCTTCAAATCTTCCTACACACTGCCAAATTTTAACTGATCCATGTAGTGGGTTTCTGTGGCTGGGTTTTGGTAGCGGGGTGGAGGAGCTACAGAGGTGGCTTCTGCTAGAAACTGTTAGAAGCTTCCCCTGTCCCATGGAGCCAATGCCAGCCAGCTCCAGGACAGATTTCCTACCGCTGGCCAAGGCCAAGGTCAAGCCAATTAGGAGCACTAGTAACGCCTCTGTAATAACATATTTAAAAACAGAAGTTGTGGCGCAGAAAGAATTCCAGCCAGGGAAGAGTGGAGTGAGAACACGGGAACAACAAAGTAGACACCAAGGTCAGTGCAGGAGGGGCAGGACATGCTCCAGGCGCTGGAGCTGAGGCCCTGCAGCCCGTGGTGCAGATCATGGTGGGGCAGCTGTGCCCCTGCAGCCCATGGAGGACCATCGGGGTGCAGAGACCCACCTGCGGCCCATGGAGGAGCCCAGGCTGGAGCAGGTGGATGCATGAAGGAGACTGACCCCAGGGGAGGCCCAAGATGGAGCACGGGCCTGCTGGAGACCTGCAGCCTGTGGAGAGGGAAGCCCACACAGGACCAGTTTTTTCCCGGGTAGGACTTGTGACCCGTGTGGGGGACCCACGTCGGTACAGTTCATTCATGAAGGACTGCACCCCATGGAGGAGTGACCCACGGGACAGCAGTTTGGGCAGAACTGTTGCCCGAGGGATGGACTCACACTGGAGAGGTCAATCAATGACTGTCTCCCGTGGGAGGGACCCCAGGGGGCAGGGGAAGGACTCCTCTCCCCTAGCAGTGGCAGAAACAACAACTGACCATAACCCCCATTCCCATCCCCCTGCACCTCTGGGGGGGAGGAGGGAGAATATGGAAGGAACAAGGGGGGGGGGGAAGGTGTTTTTAAGATTGTTTTATTTCTCACTCTTTGGCTCTTACCCTGTTAGTAATAAATTTAAATAATATCCCCACTTCGAGTCTGTTTTGCCTGTGAAGGTAATCAGTAAGTGACCTCTCCCAGCTCTTAACTCATGAATCCTTAGCTGGTTTTTTTTTCTCTCTCCTCTGTCCAGCTGCAGAAGGAGAGTGAGAGAGTGGCTTTAGTGGCTTTACCTGGCATCTGGCCAGGGTCAACCCACTACATGCCACTTTCAATAATGCATGAAGAATCATGAATATTTGCCTAAAGTACTATCTACCTGTGAACAAAAACTTTTGGACAACTCCAAAACATAGTCACGACCACTGTGAAAACAACACAGTGAAATGACTCAACAACCTGCAGTAGAGATGCTCTTGATCACTGAAGTGAAGTCACTGCAGGTCAAACTGAAGCCTCACCAAAGGCAGCTTCCAGATATCAATTCCAACCCCCCCTCAAAAAGAATTCAATTACAGAAGCACTAAATACAACTCAGAAAAAAAAGATTCCAAACTTTTTTGGTCCAAAATATGGAGGATTAGGAACAAAACATAACTCATGGCAAAGCTGAAGTGCTGTCAATCAGCCAACAGTTAAGGTACTTAATAATATACATACTTAACCAGTCTTCCTTTCCAATGGCCTCCAATTGCACTAGCCACTTTATCTGACCTTATTTTCAAAAAGAACCTCTTTCAACAATGCAGTACCGCCCCATTAAAAAACTAGAAATCATGGAGCTATAGCATTTTTGCTCCACTGCTGAAGCTGTAAATAAGTTAACCATCTATGGTAGACCTCTTGTAAATGAATGCAGAAATTCATACTCCTGGAAAAAGAATGAAGTGTCTCAACAAAATTAAAAAGCCTACTCAACAATTACTTTAACTCTACCTTTTCATCCTTCAGAAGTGTTCAGCAACTAGATGGATATTCATAATATTTGAGATGTCACCAAGATGACAGTAACTCATACACTCAAATCTTCACTTTCCATCAAACAGAATGTGTAACTTTGCTCATTACTGACTTTTGAGCAGACAAGTACAAAATACCAGAAATGGCAAAACTCATTTCTCTACCTCTAAATAGATCACTCTTCTGCTACTGATTCTTTCCAAATATCAAACAGTCAAGGAAAAAAGAACAAAGCTAAATTTCCATCAGCAAAAAGAAATGTTCAGATCAGGCACTTAAGCTCATTTTCATGCCTGTATTTTCAAACAAAGCACCAAGGTAGACACTTCACTGCTAAAAAGAGAGAAGCTGATATGATCCGGACATTCAATAACTTCCTGTCACTCATGCCAACTATAAAAATCACACAGAGGGAAGTGAAGAACTGAAGCAATATGAATTGGCTGTCAAAGATTTAGAGAATCGAATTTAGAGACACCGAATCACTAAATGGCAAAAGAAACGGGCTAATCATTGAGAAATTGATCTTGCTGAAGCACTAGGTGAATTCTGATGGCAGTAGATCTTCTAGGAGAAGACATACTATTTCTGTTGTTTGAATTAGTTTATTCCATGCTTAGAAATTAAATCAGTCTTGGAAGAAAAATAAAATGATAAAATTTTGTGTTTTCTTAAACAGTTAAGTGAGAAAATAGGTTAGTATTATTAATTATAAAAATGTTTTAAAATATGGTAATAAATTAAAAAATTAATCTCATTTCTTTACTTGAGTACATGAGTTAAGCATTAAACAACACAATTTAAACAGGGAATGTGGTACAGCATAAGATGGAATATAACCTTCATATCAGTGAGCCCAATCCTTCAATATTGCAAGCATATACAGCATCACTTCTCTTAAAAACTTCTCTTTAAAAAGCATCATCTATCTTTAAAGGCTATTCCAGATACTAATTTCCTGTCGTAGCCTGAAACCCTCTAATTCCCACTTAAGCCTGTGCTCATCTGATCTTGGTTAACATCACTATCTTAAAAACCTTTCTTTCCTTCAACAGATACAGAACCCTTGCCAAGCATAGCTGTGCTAAACTAAACAAACCAAGCTCTCAATCTCCTCACGATATTAACTGACCCTTATCTAATCACTCCAGTTAAGTCAACTCTGCACTTGTTCTAATTTGAATTTATTTTTCTTGAATGCTGACAAATAAAATCACAGACTACACTGCAGGAAAAGTTTGTTTCAATTTGTTTTTTAGAAGAAAAAAAAGTCTGACATATGTACTTAGTTCTTTTGAAAATAACCTGAGATAACTTCTGCAATCACATTTGACTCATTCATAAGTATCAAATTTACAATTATATTCTCATAATTTGTCCATTTCCTCTATTTCTCTGTTGCTTCAAACAGGTGTTCTTTAAGTCTTCCTTCTAAACTATTGTACTTCCATTATACCAGCTGTTGAGGCCATCTATTTCCTCCTGTACAAAACTATTCCTCTGTATGAATGATCCCACACAACTGTGTGTGAACAGTAACTTTCATTACCACAGTCAACATTTCAGTAAAAAAATTATTAATACTATTGGTCCTCATAACTCCTTAACTAGCTCCCAGAATTTCAAAATGGTGTTTTTGAAATAAATTTTTATGGCTTTTTCTATTTGTTTAACCTTCTGCTTTATATGGATTGAATTACTTGCTCCAAATTTTCACTCTTCTGTAACCTACTCACTACTTAAAATAAATGCTATAAATGTAATCTTTAATGATATCATATAAAATGCCATCATGAACAAGCACCATGATCACCAGCTGATTAAACATATTAACTACCACTTCTAGCAATAACTAGAAACTACAGTTACATCATTTTTTAAACAAACATCTGACCTAGTTGGTGACTTAAAAATTAATGTCTTCCAGGATGACACATTCCAGATATTTTGTTGGATCAAGGGTTGGACTTGATGATCTCGGAGGTCCTTTCCAACCCGTCTGATTCTATGATTCTATGATTCCAGAGGTTTCAGCATTGTTAGGGAACTGCAATCATCATTCAGATCTATTCTTGGCAACTACAGACAGAATCACAGAACTGACTTAACAGCAGCTCTTCTCCCTGCACACTCTGCAATGTTATTTTCACCCTAACCAACTCTTTTACCCACACTACTCCTTGCAACAGTTATCGTTCACCTCAACATTGATGTAAAGTCCTATCTCATCCCACTGACATACGCAAACTTCAATCCTTGTTTTCCAGTCACCTTTCCCACTATAATTTCTATTCACTTCACATCCAGTTTTACATCCCACATTGGTCTTTCCAGGCTTTCTGAGGTCCCTTGCAGACGCACAGTATTCCCTAAGCTATGGATTGACAGCCATATTTGTGGAGTGAAGGTGGAAATTGCACAAAAAGAATCATAGGGAATTACCTTCCCCCTTGGACTTGAATCATATTTCCTTAAATGTGATCTACACTTTATCTTTGCTACCTATCCTCCTCTGGTGTTCCTTTCTCCTTTGTTGTATTTCTGTATTTCTGATCTGATTGTGCTGGTTTATGCAGAAGATAACAGTATTCAAGTTTGCTGAATCTCCATCTTCTCCCTTCATTTTTTACATTTCAAGCTATTTAAGTTGTAGTGACATTTTCAATCACAGAAAACTAGTACCCAAGGTACCCAGATAGTGCTGACCCATTGAAATTAATCCCACAAACATCCCCAAACACGAGAATACAAGGATGAGAAATCTGAATCACGGAATCAGTACTGGAACCATTTGTCAATCACTTTTAAGAAACCATGCTTTCTCACTCATTTTCTAGGAACAAGGACTCCACTGATGGTTATCTAAGCCAATGCTTAATTTTTGAGTTCTTACTCCAATCTCTGCACTAATCTTTGACCCATTCCAAGACAGAAATGGTAGCACTGGTTCTCCTGGCAGGAAAGACAACTTGAATCCATTTCATGTTCAGGTCCATTGCCCATTCTTAGGTATATTGATCCAATCATCTATTCTCTCAATTGGTTTTGTGTCTTGGTTGTTCGTTATTCAGCTCCCTACTTCTTTCAGAACTTCCCAAATTAAAACAAATGCTTTTCTTTTGTTCCTTTCTTTTTCTGTCAGCTGATTGTAACAAAAATTTTACTACACTTCATCCTCTCACATTCAAAAACTGCTCCTATCTTTTCACACATGGTCAGTTCATCCCAGTGACTGTAATAATGCTTCCCAGCATCGTTTGCATCATTCATCAGCTCCCCTTCATAAGGAAGTGTTTAAAACTGACTGATCATAATTCTTTACAGTTAAGTCTATCTTGTCACATTCAGCATTCAACTACCTTTGTAAGGAAGCATTCAAGGCACTGATTTTAGTTCAGATTCCCTGATCTTTCCATTCCTGCGTGTGTGTGAAAACTTTCCTTGCAGTAAGGTTAGTTATACTGAATAATCAACTGCTGGAACATTATGCTTTTCTCAGCAACCTAAAGGTTGACCAGGAAAATACAAGTTTTCAACATCTAAGCACTTACTCACAACAATCAGACTCTTAGTATGTTTTAAGCATATATCTTGTTTTTCAATTCCAAGATCTCTTTTACAACCATGCTTTCAACTCTCAAGTACTTCTGCATCATTCTGAAACACAGATTAAATAAGACATTGTATTCTTACAGCTACATTATTAATGCTGCACAGGTAATTTTCCTTACATTTATCTAACATTCTCTTCTCTATCCAAAAAAATGCATTATTTCTTTTTGTCAGCTCTGGCTAAGAATCCTCATTACAGCATCTGCTTTTTATGACTTCTTCAATGTCTTACCCAAACTATTGCTTTCCCATTCTGCAGCTGTAAATAGCATTTTGTCCCATGAAGCCGAGTATTTGGCTATATCTAAACACATATAATAGATTGTGATAAATGAACCAGGAAACCCAAATCTCTCTGTCATCTAATGTCCTCATACCCAACAAGCTAACTGCCATTTCAGAAGTGATTTTATGCAGTCTAGATCCCTGGTGACAGTACTCATACCCAGTGATTCACAACAAGCATTAACCTTCTGAGGTTCCAGCCAAAACCATGTTGCTGAACAGTCCACCCGTCTTACAACTGTTCCTCCATCCAAGGAGGAGATCAGTAAGCCACTGCCTGGTTTAAAGTGCCCATTCAGCTTGTTATGTTGGAAAAGTCATCAGAGAGGAAGAGACTGACTTATATAACACAGCATCATATTAAGCTCATTTCTGGAGCTCAAACATTAATTACATGAGCTATATAAGTGTAAAATGAGCAAACTGCATTTTGGTTCACCTCCACTTTTAATTATTTCTTTGCTTAAATGAAAAAAAATTCTTTCCTGGTGCCTTTTCATATACTGTAATTACATATTTTGCTGGGTATTTCATTATACTCTCAGTGATGAGGAACCCTTATCATTAACGTAGTTATGCACATTAACTAGATTATATTTTGTTGTGTAATGAATATCTGTTTATTTCATTACAAAGAACACAGTCAATAGATATTTCAGTACTATGGTTCTTTAACAACAATGTAGAAAGAAAATGTAGTTTTTCTACATTTACTTTCTGGGATCCATTCTCACTGGATGTGGCAAACTTAAGAATTAATGTACTTCATTAACCAGCAAAGAATACTACAGATAAATACAGTTCTACAAATCTGTTTAATACTCTTTTCAGCAATAATCTCAGCTATTATTTCTAATAAAATTTAGGAGAAAAAAGTATGACTCTTCAAGAACAACCAGGGAAAATTAAGCAAATCCTTCTTTAAGAAGGAAGAAGAAACAACTACAAAATTTAACTGAAAAGAATTTCACTATTACACTGGAAAACAGAACTGCTCATCATGTCAATTAGCTTTTTCACACCATTACAGTTATTTTTTTATAGCCCAGTAATACAGAAGAGGAAATTTAAAAGCTATCTACAATACGTGATTTGATTAAAAAATCCATTCCATTAACACGTGTCCTGACTTGTCCACCCATTCCTCAGGCTTAATATTAATAGTTAAGTAATATAAATTATTATATTATCTTACACTAACAAGAGCTCCTCAGAGACTAACCTGCATTAGAAACTTGTTACAGTGCAATCATCATGGGCTTACAAACTTGTATGTATTGTTTCACAAAAGCATAGTATAGTTAAGGTTGGAAAAGACCCTGAAGATTGTTAACCCAGCACTACCAAGTTGACCACTAATCCATGTCCCTAGGCACCATGTCTTCAAGTCTGTTAAATACCTCCAGAGCCTCAACCATCTCCTTGGGCAGCCCTTCCAATGCCTGACAGCCCTTTTGGTAATGAAACTTTTCCTAATACCCAATTAAACCTTCCCTGGTGCAACTTAAGGCCATTTCCTCTGATCCTATTGCTTGTAACTTACTTCAGGTACTTGTAGAGAGTGATGAGGTCTCCCCTCAGCCTCCTTTTCTCCAGGCTAAACAATGCCACCTCCCTTGGCTGCTCCTCGTAAGACTTCCTCTCCATTCACCAGCTTAGTTGCTCTTCTCTGAATACCCTCCATCACCTTAGTGTCTTTCTTGTCGTGAGGGGCCCACGACTGAACGCAGGATTTGAGGTGTGGTGTCACCAGTGCTGAGTACAGGGGAACAATCACCTCCCTGCTCCTGCTGGGCCATGCTATGGCTGACACTGTCAAGGATGCCACTGGCCTTCTTGGCCACCTGGGCACACTTGGCTCATGTTCAGCCAGCTGTCAACCAGCACCCTCAGGTCCTTTGCCACTGGACAGTCTTCCAGACACTCTTCCCCCAGCCTGTAGTTCTGCATGGGGTTGTGACCCAAGTGCAGGACCCGGCACTTGACTTTACTGAACCTTTGGCTTTAGCTCATCAATCCAGCGCATCCAGATCCCTCTACAGAGCCTTCCTACCCTCCAACAGATCAACACTCCCACCTAACTTGGTGTTGTCTGTGAACTTACTGTGGTTGCCCCCAATCCCCTCATCCAGATCACTGATAAAGATATTAAACAGGACTGATCCCAATACTGAGCTCATGACTGGCACCACCATGACTGGCCTCCAGCTGCACCAACACTCTGGGAGTGGCCATCCAGAAAGTTTTTTACCCAGGAAACAGTGCATCTGTCCAAGCCATAAGCAGCCAGTTTCTCCAAGAGAATGCTTTGGGAAATAGTGACAAAGGCTTTACTGAAGTCCAGGTAGACAACATTTACTAGGTGGGTCACCTGGTCATAGGAGATCAGGTCAGTCAAGAAAGGCCTGCTTTTCCTAAACCCATGCTGCCTGGCCTGCTGCCCCGTGTGTGCCGTGTGATGGCACTCATAATGATCTGCTCCACGACCTTCTCTGGCAACGGCATCAGGCTTACAGGCCTGTAGTTCCCCCAGATCATCGTTCCAACCCTTCTTGTAGATGGGCATCACATTTGCCAACCTCCAGAAAACAAGGACCTCTCTAGCTGGCCAGGACTCATAAATGATTGAAAGTGGCTCAGTGAGAACTTCCAGCAGCTCCCTCAGTGGAGGAAAAGTGGCTGGAAAGCAGTCTGGCAGATAAGGACCTAGAGTTGCTGTTTGACAGCTGGCTGAACATGGGCCAGCAGTTTGCCCAGGTGGCCAAGAAGGCCAACGGTATCCTGGCTTGTATCAGGAATAGTGTTGCCAGCAGAACCAGGGCAGCAATCATTCCCCTGTACTTGGCAGTGCTGAGGCCACAGCTCAAATCCTGAGTTTAGTTCTGGGTCCTTCACTTCAAGAAACACATGGAGGTGCTGAAGGTTGTCCAGAGAAGGGCAACTGAGACAGTGAAGGATCTGGAACACAAGTCCTATGAGGAGCAGCTGAGGGAGGTGGGGTTGTTTAGCCTGGACAAAAGGAGGCTGAAGGGAGACCCCATCACTCTCTAAATTACCTGAAAGGAGGTTGTAGACAGGAAGGGGTCAGTCTTTCCTCCCAGACAATTTGCAACAGGACAAGAGGAAATGGCCTCAAACTGCACCAGAGGGGAACTTCAGGATGGACATCAGGAAGAACTTTTTCACTGAAAGGCTGGTTAAGAATTGAAAGCGGCTTCCCAGAGAGGTGGTGGAATCACCATCCCCAAAGTATTCAAGAAATGACTGGACACAGCACTTAGTGCTGTGGTTTAGTTGACAGATGGGTGTTTGGTTAAAGGTTGCACTTGATGATCTTGGAGGTAATTTCCAACCTTAATGATTCTGTGATACTGCTCCTCATTCCTGTCTTCCAGCCCAGGGGGCTGGTACCATGAGATCAACTGGTCTTACTCTTCAACACTGAGGCAAAGAAGGCATTAGATATGTCAGCCTTTTCCTCATCCTTGGTCACTATTTCCTCCTGCATCCAATAGAGGATGAAGATTCTACTTATCACTCTTTTTGTTGCTGATGTATTCATTTTCTTGTCTTTAACAGCAATATCCAGATTAAGTTCTAATTGGGCTTTGGGTCTTCTAATTTTTCTGTGTAACTTCATATCATGCTTACAATCCTCCTGAGCTGCCTGCGCCTTCTTCCAGAGGTCATAATCACTCCTTTCTTCCCTCAGTTCCAGCCAAAGCTCCCTGCCCAGCCAGGCCAATCTCCTTGCCTGCTGGCTTGTCTTTCAGCACACAGAGTCAGTGGTGAATACAGCCTTTGGAACACCATGTTTGGGAAGAAGGATTCATACTAATTAAGATGTTTTTATACAAAAACATTGGTATAGGCCACTGGTTTCCAAACATACAGCAACTGATAATCCCTTAGTGAAGGATGTTTTTCCTGAATTATTATTAGAGCCTGATTTTACTCTAAGGTAAACATCAGAACATATTTCACAAACTAAACCCTTGTTTCGCTATTCAGTTAATCTGCATGTCTCTTGTTACAACAGAAAAGCAGATAGTGAAAAGCCCAAAGATTAACCAAAAGTTTTGTAACAAACCTGGCAAAATGCCAGGGATTCACAGCACACAGGTTAAGATTATACAGGCTGGGAAGCAGGTAATGTTAAAAGCACTCCTAGGTTAAAGTAGAGCACCATCCAGGTTGTTATTCCCTGATGGAAGCATGTACAAAACGGGGCACGGCTCTGTAATCCATGCAGCCAACTCAGCAATTTGTTGGTTGTGATCATCTTGTTTATCAGTAATTGATTGTCTTAAGCTTCAGAAAAGCATTCAAGTGATTTCTGATCCCATCTACACTTCTGTTTTCTATGACTCTGCATGACAGCATGTACAACTTAAACACACAGAATATCTGTAAAACAAAAGTTTCCTATTTCTTCATTTTGGTAGCCTTTAAAAAAATTCTTATTCTTCTCCATCATTTTCATGACAGATCAAGATTTCATAATTAGATCATGACAGATCAGCCTCCACCAAGTTCTTTTTCCTAAAGTCCTAACGTACTTTTCCTCTTTTTGCAGAGGCTGTTCCATTAACTTCAGTCATTTCTGCTGCAGTCTTCTCTCCCTTTCCCATGCCAGGTGTTCCAAACAGCAAACCTGCGGGCAGGTTCCCTATTCCCTCCCCACTGTTACAGGAGCCAAGTGTTGCACAACTCAGAAGGCTGTTGACAGCCACCACCCCGCGCTGGCCCCGAGCACCAGGGCTTAGTTCAGACCTGGTTTATGCCTATCTAGCTGCTGCTCTTCCCTACACACAGCCTTCCCGCTTCTCAACACTGGACTTCACCTGTTATTTCCTACTGATTCCAGAGAACTGTTAGGATTGGAAGGGGCCTCTGGAGATCATACAGTCCAGACCCTCCGCCAAGGCAACGTCACCTAGAGCAGGTGACACAGGAACGCGTCCAGGTGGGTCTGGAATGTCTCCAGAGCGGGAGACTCCACGACCTCCTTGGGCCGCCTGTGCCCGTGCTCTGCCACCCTCAGTGCAAAATTCCTCCTCGTTACTCCGATCTATCAGAACTCGGGAGCAGATGGATTACGCTTTCTGCCTTCCTGGCCACTGCTCGGGCCCTCCCCGACAAGGGAAACGGCGGAGCCCCCTCGGGGGGGACGCCCGCGGCACCGGGGCGGGCGG
>VXAY01002934.1:469732-551517 GCA_013399855.1 Oxyruncus cristatus | reverse complement strand
CCCGGCGCCGCCCAGTGAGGCTGCGGCGGCAGGAGGAGAACCAGCAGCAGTGAGGGGGAGCGGGGGCGCCCGACCGGGCAGGAGTGAGTACCCGGGGGGCGGGAGTGAGTACCCGGCGAACAGGGGGGCTCCGAGCGGGGGAGCCGCAGGGGGCGCGGGGCCGGTCCGACCGAAGGCGGACATACGCGGCCAGCAAGGCTTCGCTTGGCCATCGACTGCCCCTCTCGCCCGGTGCTGCAGCATGTGCTGCGTCCTCCTGGGAGAAATCTAGGAAGCGTCGAATGAGGCTTTGGCCTCGCCAGACCGCCGTTGAAATTGAGCACACGGGTGCTTCGTTTTACAGGGGAGCTCGAGTGTTAGTTTATTTATTTGTTTATTTATTTTGGTTGTGTTTTACAATTATATATATCTATAATACATATAGATGTATAATATATATCGAATATATGTTATATATTCGATATATATGCATATATATTACATATTAATATATTATGTATCTATAATACTTATATATACTATAATAGATATTATATATTATGTATGCATATATAATATGTACTAATTTGATGTTGGTATACTTTTTTTCCTGCTGGGTTATTCCATGTACCCCGCTGGGTTTTGTAACATTGGCAGCCACAGCCCTACTGTGGTAGGGTGTGGCTGGGACTGGATTCCTCTGCTCTGTTTTTTGAAGACTTGATTACCTGGTTTTCCCATTAAAATGCAGCACTTTGGAGGTTAAATAAAAAATGCCGGATTATCAATTTTTGTGCCAGATGTGTGACTTTGAAACAAAAACTGAAGAGCTTATATAATATTTGCTGTGGAACGGAACAAATAGCACGTTTCCTTTTATGCAGCTTGAAACGCTTTCCTGCATACACATTTTTAAAAATTTTTTATTATTTTACTTGAGAGTGTAAGTGATCGGTATCAAAAGCATCATTTCTGTACCCAGTGTTCCCCTCCTTATTCCCTGTGGCACTCTGCTGTCCACAGGGCTGTCAGGAGTGCGGGGTGGTGGAGCCAGGCAGGGCCAGGGCTTTGCTCGGTTGTCAGAGGTGGCCTTGCCAAAGGAAACAGGGGTGAGATTAATCAGTTGTGTTATTCTCAGATGCAGCTCTGCCATACTGTATAACCAAACAGTGTAGAGTGCCTTTATTCCTGTTTGCTGTCAACTGGAGTCCCATGAGCCATCGATGTTGGAAGCAGATTCCCCACCACTATCCTTCTATGCATTTGTGGGTCGGGGAAAGTGAGGGTGTATATGAGTGCTTTGAAAGACCATCCTGGTTTGTATGTGTGTATGTTACATGTAGGTACATGCCCAGCAATAATTTTGAGACAAAGTATTTCATGGTTCCATGTCTTAGGGAAGGGAGTGGGGAGGATTGTTGTCTTGCATTCTTCACTGAAAGGGTTGTCAAGCATTGGAACAGGCTGCCCAGGGAGGTGGAATCACTATCCCTGGAGGCATTCGAGAAATGACTGGATGTGGCATTATTCCCATGGTCTAGCTGACAAAGTGGTGATGAGTCAGAGGTTGGACTCTGATCTCAGAGGTCTTTTCCAACCTAAATGAGTCTGTGATTGTGTGATTTTCATCCCTCAGAAGTGGAAGAGAGTCACAGTTTGTGCCTTCTTCAGTTGATGTCAACTTCCTGCTTTTGAAATGAACCGTAGCAGAATTCACTGTTCTTTGCAACAGTTTATCATCATTAAGAATTAATATTTCTGATATAATGAACTCTTCATAGTTTTGAGGGGTTTGAAAAAACCATTACACTGCTCTAAAAGAGCCTGTCATGCAGGACTGCTATGAGGGACGAACTGCATGACTTGGTGGGAGAGAAACACTATTGCAAACAAGGTAACCCAAGAGCTGAGGTAGAACTTGGGTTTCTTCGAACTCTTGATTAATAAATATTAAGCACTTGCACTTCTTACATGTTTATTCCTTTTAGTTTGAAGAAGTGTTTCATGTGTGATTGATTGTAGGAGTTCATTCATTGTGGGAATTAGTAACTTCTTGGATTTGATGCACACACATAATGAATTGGGACATCTATGAAGTGGAGAAATGTGAGAGTCAGAATGATAGTGACAGTTTTACTGACAGAAGTGTCAAATATTTTCACCAGGAAATATCTGGCATCTGTATTTTGTTAAGGTGGCTGATATATTTTCAGGTAGATAATTATGGTAGCGTAGGGGGATATTGTGTAGTACACCTCGGGTTGTAGTCTGTTACATTTTTGTTCTCTCTGTACTTCTGGCCCTGATGAGAAGATAAACAAGATACTTGTTTAGGATTTTTGTCTAAAAAGAGCAGCTTTGTTTTAGTTAAGGCTTTTTTCTACAAAGATTAATGTACTTGTTTATCTGCTTGGATTTCCATGAAGTGTATTCTTGGGGATTATAGTAGAGTTAGCAAACCAAAGCTGGAATACCCTTTGGGATTTTCCCCTTACCCTGTGTCTAAATTTCACGTATCCCATTGACTCTTGTATTAAGATGAGAAGAGACAGATAGAACTGACTTTGTAGCTCTGACTTAGCTTCAGTCGTGCCACTTATCTTGCTTGATGGGCAGCACCCCTTTTGGTGCCAGCTGTTTACAAATCAAACATAGTCCAGTACTAAGTGTATATGAAAGACTTGCTAAAAGGATTTCAGGTAGTCAGTTTCCTGGGGCGTGGCTGGTAGGGTGGACAGTTGTGATGACATGTTTTGAGCAAAAGTGGGCAATTCTCATAGTAAATATTCTTGGAAGAGTTCACATACTAGTCTCAGACAACCCCCAGGATAACTCTGCCTTTGATGCTTGTTCTAGAGCACACCACTGTCTCCATATTATTGAAAATGCTGTTTTCTGGCTATCTTTGTACAAACAGAGCAATTTGTTCCCCATGCCTCTTGTGTTTATCCTTTCTTCTGGAGCAAAGGCTTGTAGAAGAACTGTGGACACAGGATTTTTAGAGTATTGTAATTGCTAAAAGTTACTAGGGGTTTTGAAGACTTCTAGCTACAGGTGTTCCACTGCTCTCTCTCCTTGCAGTTGAACAGATGTCTGATGTGCTTTTTGGAACAAATCCTCTGTTCCTCAGGCAGTTGGTGACTGTCTTCACATGCCACTGTTTTAGAAATAAGGAGGCAGCACTTAGTTTAAACATCTTGGATATACAAGGGAAACTTATTTTTCTTTAAAATACATTGTTCAGCTTTGTCACTATCGTTTTACCCTTATGTATTCCAGCTCTCATCAGAAAAGGATATGAGAGGAAATTCAGGATGTCCCTGATTAGAATTTTCTCCAAGCTGACTTCAGTACAAAAACTGCTGGGGACCCAACTTGTCAAATGCTTTTGATAATGCAAGTGACTCTGTGTTACAGGCTTTGGTTTTTTTCCTTGAGTTTTCTCAAGTAAATAGTTAATTTAAAGTGGGACTGAGGACTGATATCACATGAAGTTACAAAGAGATAAATTTTGTGTTTGAGTCAGTTAAGTCCTTTTCTCTTTGTGGAGAAAAGTAACAAAAGTATGCACACAGTGAAACTGGGGGCATGGATTTTTTGCATGTTGTAGGGTTATTTTAGCACTAAGAAAATTGATATTCCTTGTGAAAAATATTGAGCTCCCATGGTCTAGAAATACACAAAATTTGAAAAGACAGTTTGTAACCACTAGAGCTTACCAAAAATCTTGTATGCTTTTAGATACTATACATGACACAGTTGGCCTTGAAAGGCACCCCAGCCTTGGATGGGTATGGGGGCCAGAACGGTTGGTCGGTTTGTTTGTCTATTTGCTTCTGGCTCACCTGCGGCTACTGCCCAGGTTCGGCATGTTCTGGATATATTTGCTTTGCTTTGCTACATCCTGAAAGGGTGGGCAAGACAAAGGGTTGTTCCTGGGTATCTCCTTATGATTGTATACAAACAGGTGACAGTAAAGTAGGAAATGAAAGACCTTCCCAAATCGTTCTATCAGGAACATAGCCTGTGTGCCCTTTGTGGTTGCGAGCTACGCTGGCGATGGTACGTGCCTTCGGTAGGGTCACCCATGCCAGACAGGTCAAAACCATAGGTCCAGATACACCACATTCTTGGGCAGGATGAGCCCACTAGCCTTCTGGCAGTCATCCTAGGAGAAGGACAACTCCAATCCCAAACCCGGGCAGATGGAGCTCGCTTAGCCCCGTAAGGCCATCCATCTAAGAGAAGGTCACTCTAATCAAACCTACGTCCTGAGGACCTCGCTGCCACCGTCCAAGCTCGCTCGGCCCTGGCAGATGAACCTCAGGATTAAAGGGTGGGTTCGGTTCCGCGCATACTGCATCTCACCTAAAAATCCATTGCGCAGGCTTGACATGACACAGCTAACGGACATAAATGCTTTTATCACATTTCATACAATTTAGTTTATATCAGATAGCCTGTGTAGAGGCTAAGCTTGTTTTGACTGTGTTATTTTGTTTAGTTATGGCATTTCAAATAAATTTTGCTTTGCTTTTAAAAAGGTCATCAGCTAACATATCAGTTTCTATCTCTGTAAGCCTGAGTTTATAAAATACCTATGCCTAGAAGTAACAGCCTAAAAATTTAACTTGACCATGAAGAAGTTTACTCCTTTAAAAAAGTCACAGCAGAAAGCCTTAAACCGAAGTTAGGTGCTTACCCTCAGCAAGTTTGCCAACGACACAAAGCTGAGCAGTGCCATGGATGCAACAGAAGGACGGGATGCCATCGAGAGGGACCTGGACAAACTTCAGAAGTGGGACTGTGAGAACCCAATAGCTTTCAACAAGTCCAAGTGCAAGGTGCTACAGCTGGATCAGGGCAATCCCAGACACAAGTACAGACTGGGAGAAGAACTCATTGAGAGCAGCACTGCTGAGGAGGATTGGGATTCTGGAGGACAAAAAGCTGGCCATGGCTCAGCAATTTGCACTTGCAACCCAGAAAACCAACTGTATTCTGCCTCTCTACTCTGCTCTCATTAAACCCTACCTGGAGTACTGTGTCCAAATCTGAAAGTCTTAGTACAAGACAACTGTGGACCTGTTGAAGCAAATCCAGAGGAGGGCAACAGAAATGATCAAAGGGATGGAGCACCTGTCCTACAAAGACAGGCTGAGAAAGCTAGTTTTGTTCAACCTGGAGAAGAAAAGGCTCCAGGGAAACTTCATTGCTACCTTCCAGTACTTAAAGGGGGCTTATAAAAAGAGATTGAGGGACTTTTTACACGAGCAGGTGGTGATAGATCAAGGGCTAGTGGTTTTAAACTAAAAGAGGAGAGATTTAAAATAGATGTTCGGAAAAAATACTTCCAACTCCTTGTTTTCTGTATGCTGAAGGCTGCAGGTTTTGCAGGCCTTTCCAGTCTATTCTCCCTCGCTCACCACTGCCAGCACCAGCTTAGTGCAGTGTGATCCAGTAAACAACTTTTTATCCAGGGTGGGGAAGGAGGAAAGTGTAGTTACATTAATTCATAGCATAAAAACCATTAAGGTTGTGGAAGCACACATTAGAGTCTTGCAGTGCAGCTCAGCTGACATTCTGCAAGACCATGTAGTGCCTGCTGTAGTACTTGTACCCTGCCATAACTCCCCTCTCACTGATGTATCACTAACTTCTCACAGCAGTGTTGTTGATGAACAGGATGAAAGTTGGTAAAACTTCAGGAATCCAAGTGATAAAAATCATGGTAGAAGTACATAAGATTAGTGCAGAGCTTCACTGTAGAGAGACCGTATTTTCTGTTTTTCAGCTCTGCTTCCATTGCCTTACACTAATGTATTTTCTGTTGTCTCCTGTCTCACTTGCTGTTCCAGGTGCCTATGGCAGAATTGTATAACATATCCAACTGGCATGAACCACTGTGTCAGTAATGCTTTCTCATTCCCTTCCACTGCTTTCCTATACTCCTTTTTGCTGTACCAGCTGGATGATCAAAGTGTGCATTCTGAACCTTTCTTGTTTCTGGTCCTTTGAGTCTTGAGGAAACAGTATCTGCTTGTTGCTGTTAATTCCAAAAGCAGGAGTAAGGAGCTCAGGCTCTGACAGCAGTAGTCTGCTGGATTTCGGCTAAAGAGTGTGGTAATGCCTTCATTTCATTACATCCTTTTCTTCCAGATTCCTTTTCAACTTGTACCACTGTTTCCTTGAAATCCAGATGTCTTTTCTTGACATTTCAGTGACCTGGCTTCTTTACTGTCTATCATTGTCTTCAAGTGTTGGAAGTAGTAAATGGAGAGATACTGATAGAGACATGTTTAGCATAGTCTGCTGCCTGTCATCCACTGCTCTGTATTACATCACTTTTTCTTGGGCTAGGCAAAGTGCTTACAATGCACGTCTTGCAGGCTGTTCAAGGAATTCCAGGTACCAGATGAAGCCCAAGGCTGGAGCTGGCTGCTACAGTATCATGTTGTTACACATTTGTGAAACCAAAATTACATTAATCTCTTTGATTTTAATGCCAAATTGAAACCTCTTGTTTAGGCTCTTTTCCAGTGCTGCACAGTCTTGTTTTACAGGTTTCTCTTTCCCGTTCAGTGTTGTTCTTTACCTTTTCTTAATTATGCTAGTTCATGTTGATGAATGTTCATAATCATAATTTTGAATGTTCTCTGTTCATACAAGCTTTTTAGCATTTATGTAGCTCATGTAACTCTGGGTATTTGCAAATCATCTATACTTTAATGTATTGTTGTGTTGTGTCTGAACTTTTTAGTGAAGTGGAAGTGAATGTGAAGACTGAGTTACTGTCATTGGTTTTTTTGTTCTTTTTTGTAACCAAAAAAAAAAAAACCCACAAAAACCACCTTCCGCCACCAAATATTTGAAAGCTCATATATATAGGGGCAAAAAAATGTATGAAATCTTCATGCAAAACTTTGTCTCCCCTTTGTCGTCAATTCTTTGAAACTGTACTTTTGATGTTTGGGTTCTCATAATGCAACCATACTTTATTTCATCTGTTCATATTCAGCAGAATTTTGATTATATCAGAATTAGTTATAGCTTTTAAGTAAAAAGGCTTTATTTATTCTTTATTGCACCTTGCTCAGATAATTTCACCAAATGTTCAACCAACACGCTATTACTGTTAGTCAGAATGTAAATTAGAGGCTGACGCACTTACCTCATCAGCTTACAAATTAAGCAGTTAATCAATTTTGGTGTGATATTCCCCCATGGGGTTTGTGTTGCTGACTCACATATGCTCAATATCTTCCTCTTTCAACAACACGCAGGAGTGCAAATGAAGCTTGCTCCCAGCTGAGCATTCTCTGGTCACGGCATTCCAAATCCATCAGTCAGTGTATCCCCCTGATAGATATTATTGTCTTATTGCTCCTGGTTAGTTCTTTCCTGAGCATTGCTTGAATACAAAGCAGACAATTATAAATGCATACTTAAAAGCTAATAGTGAAGACAGTTCTATAGGATCATTCGTTATGTTATTGACAGGGTAAACTGAACACAGAAATTCTGCTTATGTCTAAGTATTTCATACAGTATTTTTGTTAAAAAGCAGATACGTCCATAATACCTTTCCAGTAGACTTCCAGTATTAAATTAGTCTTTCAGGAACTAATTTTGCAGTTCAAATCATAAGGTAAGCTTGAGGGGGAAGAGGACAATTTGATAGATGAGCAGAAACTGAAACCATTTTTGATGTTACAGAAATCCCACTTATGGTGGGTTTTGTCTCACAGTTTTGTCTCTTTATACAGTGATTAAAATAAATAGAAGCAAGAATTTGCTTCTCAACCTTCACTATAATCTTTATTTATTTTATTTCTGTTGTATTTTGGGGCAGATGTCACTATTTCATAGTGCAAACCCCCATGTTTTGTTTTTTTTTTTTTAAGTGAATAACTAGTTATACATTGTCTTTGACGTATTTGTACTGTTTTCCATTTACTAGGGGGGTTTTACTGAAAAAACCCCATAATTTTCTTTACCTTTGGTTTGTGAAATTGATTGATCTAAAATTTAATAGTAAGAGTGAGGCCTTACCTGTACTATATCGTGAACCATTAAACTTTGCCTTTTTAGTGTTGACTATTGTTCTTATTTAATCTTGAATTCTGTTAACAAAATCTTGAGTGTGGCATAGCCCAAGATGGAGAACCAAACTTTCCCCTCTCCTCAGTGATAAAAAATATTATATTTCTTTTGCTGTGGTTCTAACAATCCTAGCAAAATGCAAGTCCAGCCAGGCTTTATCAAGCATTGTATTATACATAATTAAGGTCAGGGTGTGGACTTGTTTGGGGTTTTTTAAACAAGTCATCAGTTCCTCAAGACCCCTGTTGGCATCCTGCCAGTTCCTTAGTATCTACACAACATTATGAAAGTAAATAAAGAACTTAAAATGAGCCACTGTGGAAAGAATCATAGAGTAACCACTTTGAGTAACCGTGTTGGGTTCCAGCATGAATGTGTTTAATGAGTTGGCTTGCTGATCCTACCCATTGTTATTAAAACCTTTCTGTGCCATGCTTGCTTGCCAAATAAAATCACTTTAATTTTCATACCTGCTACTGTCTAAATTAAAATCTGGATGTAGCTTATCTCATTTGGATGTGAGTTATCTTACTTGCAACCCTTGTGTACAAGGTGTAGCTTTGAGCTCTTCAGTTGGTAGTGTGTTCAATCTCTTCATTGCTTCCTTCCCTTTTCCCCTCTCTGTATCTCTACTGTGCTTTAAAAATACCACCCATTTCTTAGCCCATGTCTGAAAGCACAAAAGTGTGCCTGCATGCAAAGTAACTGACAGAATAATGTCAAATCCACCTACTGTGTCTTAGTCCAGAAAAATAACCCTGCTACATTGCTTCAGTCTGTGGCAGGAGAGGAAAAAGCAAAGGACACTGGAGGAGTGAATTCCTGTAGCTACCCAGGGACTGCAGGAGCAATACTGATATAGGAAACAAATGATACAGGGAGAAAGTGAAGTTTCTGCTGTTAGTTTAAGGATGGGAAGTTAAACTATTCTTGTGCTTGCTGTTGTGGTGTACAGCTAGATGAGGAATCTCTTTCCGTCCTCTCTATACCCTGATAATAAAGGCACCCCAGACTACGTGGCACCAAAAAAAAAACCCAAACAAACACACAAAAAAACACCCCAGCCTTTTAGAGGGGTTGGAGGGGAAATACCTACTTTTCAGTTTTCTTAGGTTCATAAACACACCATCCTTGTTGTAAAAAAATTCTTCCTGATTTTTTCCAATATAGGAACACTAGGATAAAAATAAGCCAGGTAGGAAAATCATGGGGTCATTCTCGGTATCTTGTGAAACGTTCAAAGTAAACACTTGAAAGGCTTACTTAGGCATCCTCCATCCTGATCCAAGATGCAACCAAAACCTGATTTTGAAACCAATTACATGTTGAGAGGTGACGGGACAGTGAAATAGTAACCGCATTACTTTTGCTGACTCCTGAAGTTCAGCTTTGAGTTGTCTTCAATTAACTCCTACGTGCACAGAGGCATGCACACAGTGTTGTCTGGTAACCATCAAATACTTCTGCACCAATTCTGAATCTCGAAAAGCGTATCAAAACTGTGAAGTGATTTTATATTTTTACTTTTTTTCCCAGCCATTATTCTTCCTGTTTGCAGACTTTTAGATCTGAAAGCATCTCATGTGTTCTCAATGGACTTAGGTAAGGGATTTGTCTTTAATCTGTACGAAATGAGAGCTTTTGCACTTTTGTCTTCTTTAGTGGTAGAAAGAATTAGTTGGAGATCTTTCTCCAGCTTCTGAGATTAGCCAAAAAGAAGCAAAGGGGAGGAAGGAATGCATGCAAAGACAGGAAAGAAGAGTAAGAGAAAAGCACAGAAGTTTATTTTATTTCTCTAGTCTAGAAGCTTAATAATGCTTGCTTTTGCTCTGTAATGTTTTTTATCTTCACAAAGTTTTTTTGTGTCTAGTGTACACATCTTATTTTCATTGTCTTGAGCACTTTGCGAGACCCAATGCATGGTCAGGCACATAACCGTCCATTTTACCAGTTAGAATGAAGCATATCTTCCACTTTAATGTTACTGAACCATAAGAATAATTAAGTAGCATGAGATGTGTGTTTTAGGTAGACTGGGTAGGTGATCCTTCCCAAACTCAAGACCTATAGACTTGCAAAGTGTCTTAACTGAAAACCTACATACAGAAGTGTTCATCTGATTTTGTAACTGGACATACACTGTGTATTACAATGTTAATTATTAATTACAAATTATAATACGCTAAGTTTATTCTTCATGCCTTCTTGAGAAGAATGCTGTTTCCATATGCTTTTGGGGACTGACTCAGTGTATCTCCATACAAAAGCAATAATCTTCCTATTTTTCTCTTAGGCTGGTAGCATTTACCCTCTGACCTTGAAAATGCAATGTCAAGTACAAACAACAGAAGTAATGGAAACATTTGCTCCAGCCCAGTTTAATCTACCAAAAGCAATTGTCTGTTCATGTTTTGTTTGGGCTACACTGGCCTCTCTTCTTGCTGTGTAGCCAGATTCCAGCGTGGTGAAGCCTTCAAATCACAGAAGAAATGCATGTTCAGAACTCGTGCAAGCATTCTGACAATTTTAG
This sequence comes from Oxyruncus cristatus, assembly GCA_013399855.1. NCBI lineage: Eukaryota > Metazoa > Chordata > Aves > Passeriformes > Cotingidae > Oxyruncus > Oxyruncus cristatus. The sequence goes on along the minus strand of VXAY01002934.1, from coordinate 540,905 downwards.
TGTCATAGTAGTCACAGAAAATTTCACATGACAAGAGCCTTTTCAGAAGGTCCTGAGCACTTGGAGTTTCACCTTCTCCTATCCTTCCACACTTGGAGATTTGGCTATCATCTTAGTTTTCTGAAAAGAGAAGTGATGATCGGGAGATAGAATTAGTATTTCTTCTCTGGTGCAGTACCGTGGTTTAGAGTCTGTTGCATTCTATCATCTATTTCCTTTTGCTCCCAGGGAGGCTGATATTTCTTGACAGCCTTGTGATGTCTGCTGTCACTTCAGACTCTCCAGTTTTACACCTGCTGCATTTTCACCGAAGCCAGATGTTGCTACAAGCCTTCACAGGGAACAGTAGTCCGGAGATTCAGATGTCAAAATCTCTCTTGTTCTGGGAGTCTTCCTTCTTGCCTGAAAAACATACTAGAGGAATATTCTTCATTTTGGAAAGTGGAGGTGTAGTTCCTATTCTAGTCAGTGGAGCCTGAACAGACACTTGGCTGACTTGCTGCTTTGTGCTTCACTTAGTCTGAGCTGAATTGCTCTCCAAGCAACATTGATTTAGTCTCAAAATCTACTTAGTCCTCTTTTGGATGGGAATGTTGCCCATGAAAAGTGAAGAGATGAATGAATGTTCAGGGAATGCCAATTGAAAAACTAGGCATTTTCTATGCTTTTATGAATTTACGAACAGTAGAATTTTATGGAAATGCTGTCTCTAGTTTTTTTCAGAGACATGACATGCGACTAGGTGCATCTTTGTTCTGGCAATATATTCATGTATTACCTGAGAAGTTTGATGCTGATAAACTTGGAAATAGTGAGTGTTGATGTGTCCAGACAGGAAAACAAGAACAATCTAAGTGATAGCTTTGACGGATTTTAGTAGATATAACAATCAAGATTAACTCATCTTTTTATCTGCACTAAGGCCTCTTTTTGCAAATCTACAGGTGAAACAAACTATTCATGCATAAAATGGTATTTATACTGTTGCAGAATGTTAATATTTTATAATACTTGTCTCTTTTCAGTCATTGACTAATGACAGCAGATCTGGTAGATCTAAGTGAGATCAAACACTTCCATAGAATTTTTGATTTCCTGGGTTTGGGTGGTAAATGTCAAGATTTTGTGTTTGTTACTGTTGTCTGCAGCTTTATAAAGTAAACATAATTTATCTCTAGTATGTACTTTTTCCTCAGTTGAAATGTACAACGAGCTTATGTTGGATCATATTGGAAAGAAAATATTGATAAGCCCTTCCACAGGAAGTTGATTTCTAAAGGAAATTTCTTGGTCTGAAGCAGAATTTTGTTCGCTTACAAAACATGCTGCAAGTTTAGCTCTGTAAAAAAAGTGTCCTCAAGAGATGTGAATAATTTAGAACTCACTGGTTAATAGTTGCCAATTTGAAGGACAGCAGAGTTCATGGTAGTATAGAGAAGAGCAATTAGAGTGTTCAGTGATGGAACAACTACCTTGAGGAGAGACTAAGAAGGCTAAAACTCCTGAAAAAGTGGAGAAGACTGTGGGCTGTGGCTATATATATAAAGGCATGAAGGCAGTGGAGAAGTTGAATGCATTAGGTGTTCACCAGAACTTGAGAGACTTGAGCTAGCAGGCACTCACTGTAACTAGTGAATTAATTTAAAATAGATCATTATTTCTTTAAGTAGCAGGTGGTGAACTGATGCAGCAAGAATTCTGAAGGCAGAGTATCAGCAGGTTTGAAAAGGTATTAGACAAATTCATATGCAATAAGCCCATAAATAAATAGAGACAGGAACGACTGAGGATGTATCTCCAACACCCCTGTGGCTACCAGTGTGGATTCTGAGCAAGTACAAGAGAAACAGATTGGAAGAAAGAGCTGGGCTTGTGTGTTTTTCTAAGTGGTGTCTTCCATTAAAATTGTCAGAGACAAAATGTGGGTCTGATGCAGAAGATAATTTCTTATGCTTGCTGTTTCCGTGTTTCTATGGTTTCCTCTTCATTTGTAAAGAATCAGGGTTCCCATACAAATTATACTGGGTTTTTTTTATATAAGATATCCTGAACTGACCATAGATATAATTCATTTCTTTCATGTTTTACAGTGAACAACCCTATACCTTCCAACCTGAAGTCAGAAGCTAAAAAGGCAGCTAAAATATTACGAGAATTTACAGAAATAACTTCCAGAAATGGACCAGATAAAATCATACCTCGTGAGTAAAGAAAATGTTTTGATTCAGCTAAAATTTCCACCACTCCCCTGTGTTGCAGTCATGCTTTCTTTACCAATTTTCTCTGCTTTCACTGACCACAGCTTAGAGATGAATGAAGATTTCGGGTACCATAACTTCTTTAAAAATATTTTGGAAGTAAAGGGTTTCAGTTTGCTGTATTCTTGGCAGCTGTTACTTATTGGGAGAGATCTTTTCAATGTTTACAACCACAGGGTACCTGCACTGGAAGGATGAATGGATGGACTGTCTCATGCCCACCTTCTAAATGTATGTTCTTAAGAGGGAACCTGGAATAGTAGCTCCAGTTCTTGAATATCTGTATTTATTAAAATTAGCTAGATGAAAATAAGTTGAAGCAAAGAGATTGGGGTGCTGTTCTCATTTGATTCTGGTTAAGCACTCTTATTTACTGCTGTTCTCTTTATTTTTGCAGTTGTTACTCTGTGTTTCTCCTAGTGTCTTCCTCCATTTGGAGTTGCTGCTTGTGGCTTTGAATTCATAATTGTTATTTTTCAGAAGGTCTGCAGTGAGACTTGCAGAATGATGACACTGTATTTGCCACAAACACTGCCTAATGATATAAGCTGATTGGGCTGTTGTATGTGCTGTGTTGCACTCCCTCAAAAATTTGTGGAGACGAGATTGTTAGCTGTTCACTGCCTGTTTTCTGTTTATCTTGCTAAGGGTACTCACACAAAGTGTGTGGCACTAAGCAAACTAATTCTTTATGAGCTAATCAGGATAGGTGAAGGAGTTGTGGCAGTATATGGATTGTCACAGGCTAATGTGACCTGCAGCTGACTTTGTGGTTCACTTTGGAGTGCAGGTGTCATTATCAGTTCAACTTTCTTTAGTTTTCTTTAAGCTCTTGCTTTGATTATTTGACTCGTATGTGTTCGAAATTGTTAAATGTAGAGTTTTATTTTCCCCTTTTCTTAGAACTTATCTTCCAACATCATGAGTAACTGATTTTGCTGTTTCAGCTCATGTAATAGCTAAAGCCAAAGGCCTTGCAGTTTTGTCCGTTATCAAAGCTGGATTTTTGGTGACTGCTCGGGGAGGAAGTGGAATTGTATTAGCTCGTCTTCCTAATGGAAGTAAGTGGATATTTTCCTTTGTACTTCCTGGAAGAATTAAAAGAAATAAAAATATTTTGTCTTCATCATTTCTTTTCATAGCAAGAAATGTGTGAGGAGTCAGGCCAGTAGGTGACAGTGCTTTGTTTGAAAGCTGTTTGCAAAGTTTTGTACCTCTTTTAACCAGGTGCAAATTCTTTCAGTATCTTTGTGTAAAAGAATGAAATAAAATAGTGCATGGTTTAAAGCTCATTAGAAAAATTAATTATATTCAGTGGGAACAACTGTGTGATAAATAATTTGTAACAAAGATTTGTTTGGATCATGAAGATTTGTATTTCTTAAATTCTTTCCTGTGGGATGAGGCACTATAGTTACATGACTCTATTGTAGGGGTTTTGAACATAGTTTTAAATAGAGAATTTGTTAGTGTTTTTTAACTGTAATAATAAAATGAGTATTTTGTGTGACATGTGGTTAACATTCTGTAAATTTATCTTGTTTTGAATGACAGCCTGGTCTGCTCCTTCTGCAATAGGAATTGCTGGCCTTGGTGGTGGATTTGAAATTGGAATTGAGGTATGATTTTGCATTTGAAATACTTGTTGGTAACTTTTTTTGCAAGAAATTAAAATGCATTGACAAAGATCTAAATGCTAGTAAAAGAGTAGAATCTACTTTTCTGTATTAAAAAAAGATTATTATAAAATTCACTTATGCAAGACAAACAAAATAGGGGATTTGATCCTGTCAGTCTAATTGTTTGGAGACATTTAGATGAAAAGAAGTGTCATAGCACTTGTTTCCTTGATTTCTCACTTCTAGAAACTTTCATTTATGGAAAGCTTCCTGTCAGTGTTCACATCTAAGCCAATTGAAGTTAATTAAAACAGTATCCTATACTTAATACTGTATAAAATGCTTTGTTAGAGAGCACAAGGACTCCATCTGGCAAAAAACAGTGAAAGGAACTGAAGGTGGAGTAAAATGGAGTGTAGCTAATGTTACTGTACTTCTCGCATTTCCCACTCACACTTACGGCTAGTGACCATGGCCCTTCAGTTTGAGAGCAACAAAACTAGTGGTGCCCCTTCTGAAGAATTGCTACAGAAGAGGAGCCAGTTTCCAGACAGCAGAAATGGTTAAGTAAAGGACTCTCAGCATGTTCAGAGAAATCCTGGTGAGCTGAGTCCTGACAGCACTCTTCTTCTTCTTCCCATTTCTTCTTTCTCAAAGCTCCTTCACACTTGTTTGTTTTCATCTTTCCTTCTCTTTCCCACCCTCATCTTCAGACTCATCCTTCTCTTTTTCTTCTGTTTAGCTTCTGTTCTGCTTATTCCCAAAGAACATCAGAGTAAGAATATGTTGCCAACAAGATCTCTTGCAGTGGGCATTCTGCTCCTCAGAAGAATCCACATATAGCTGGTCTGGATGGTCCACGTCAGCCCCCAGCACATCTCCTACAACTAACCAGCTATCCCTGTCCCTGGCAGCCACTCAGCCAGCACTCACATAATGAGCAACAGATCAGTATTTTATTGTATCCTCGCTGTTCACTGTGTGATCTCAGCCATTATTGCAGTGCACTTTTTGAAGGATGCTGTGAATACAAAATCATTAATTTTTGTGAGGGATTTTCTTTGATTTTCATGACTGCATAATCTGAATGCATTATAAAACATTCAATTCGAGCCCCAGAGTTTGTTTTTTGTGGAGTTTAAGGTTGGGGTTTTTTTTCCCTTTAAGACAATTAAACAGACTCTTCATATGCTTTGATTAATCTACAAAAATTTTCCTTTAATCATCCACATCTGATATTTTAGATAATGTAGCCATTTACTTAAACAATTTCAATACAGAAGCTATTTGTGAGAGGGGTTTTTTTCTGAGTAATATTGTGCTCTTCATTTGAAATTTTAGTCAGCTTACAAAATGCTCTTTCCTTACTGACTTTGTTATAACACAATCTTGTTTATTTCTTCCAGAAAATATATGATATTCAGAAATACCTGAGTGGCTAAGGAGCCCAGAGACCAATTTCAGCATTCTTTTGGTCACATATAAACTTAAATGTTTTAGAAACTGGGTGAATTTTATTCCCGTAGGGGAGGTTATAGTTGACATAGCTATAGTGGTACTTATGGATAGTTTTAAGTAACACGAAGGAAATCACAGACTTCAGAAGTCACAGTTGGTACATCAAATTAAAGACCAGTCTTAAAATTTATATAAATGCTTTCCTTGAAGGTTTTCTCACTATGGATTCACTTAGCTTTAGCAGTGGAATCATCCTCTTAAAGGGTAAAAGGAGGTAGAGGTATCCTGAATGACATTCTTTCTCTATCCCTGGATGATTCAAAAACTGCTCCTGTCACCCATTTTTCATTTGGGATGGGGTGGAGGCTACCAGAGAGGGCTAATAATAAAGTCCTCTCTTATGCTGTGTGTAATACTTCGAGGCCAGCCTTGTTTTGCGAATAATCTGGTATTTCCTCTTGTATTCCCTGCCGTCACTGATTGGAATTTGGGGTAAGTTGAAAGTTTTTTCTGAACCTGGCTGTCAGTCAAGTCCTCCAGATGAAAGATCAGGTGCAGTAGTCCTTGGGTAGTCAAGATACCTGTTGAAAAGATAATCCATCACTGTAAACTATTGAATTGTAATCTGCTGTGTTGAACAGGCTGACACTGCTGTAGTTTTGGGGGGAGGGAGGGTTGCAACATTTAGTGTGTTTACTGAGCTTTCAGGTACAATACAGTGATCTTTATATAATCATGCATGTGTTTGAAAGACTTTTTCCTTCTTTAAAATGCTTCCTAGATTGGGAAAAGAGTTACAGGAGACTTTTATTGAAATTTATTAAATCGAAGAGTTACAGTTTTACAGTACTGATGGTAATAGGCATCAGCTTAAATAGTAGTAGGAGTTCTTTGATACATGCATCTTATGTCAGAATTCAGGTAAAATAAAGTCTTTTAAAAATAGTGATTTTTTTTTTCCATTTTGCATCTTTTGAAAATACATTGCTACCTCTTCAGTTATTTAGTTTAATAGGTTCTTGAAGGAACTGACTACATCTAATGTTCAAGTCTTAAAAAGTTAGTTAATAATTCATACACACACACGTACACACACATATTATATATAAAACCCCTGTCAAGAAAATAAAGTTTTATCCATAGCAAGAAGACCTGTATCCTTTTTACTTTTTATTCTTTGGACAGTAATTTTTGTTAGTAAGTTCTGTCTTGCTTTTATTAGTTTAATTATGGAAGGATCAAAATTGTTTACATCTGAAAATGCCTTCATAATTGTTTGCATAAGCCATAGAAAATAGGAAATTGTTAATGAGGAAATTTTGAATTAAAATAGAGTTTCTGTTGTAACTGTTGTTCATATCATACTGACCATATCAGCACTTTGAAAAAAATCAATCACATTTGATTGAAAAATTAAGTTGGGAGGAGTTTTTGTTTCAAAATACCTTGCAGAAAAAGAATCAACTTTGTTGCGAAAGCTGTTTCAAAAGAAATCTTTACAAGAAAGGAAGTGCTTCTCCTGTGCTTTTCTTTCTTCTTAAAAAGCATAGTACAAAATAGTACGTAGTAAAACATAATGTGAAAACATAGTACAAATACATAGTGTTTGATACTTTATAGGTTTCAGACTTAGTGATAATACTGAATCATGAAAGAGCAGTGGAAGCTTTTGCCAAAGGAGGGAATCTTACACTTGGAGGAAATCTTACTGTGGCAATTGGACCTCTGGGGAGGTGGGTAAAATACTTTCCTAATATGGGGTATATGGAAGATAATTTTTAAAGCTATATATAAACATTGGTGTGGCTTTTTTTGTTAGGTTACAGAACAATCTGGGCAACCTGTATGTTGACTGTACCATACTGTTCTTGCCAATCACTTTTTTCTTTTTTTTATTTTTCTTTCCCAATTAAGTCATTTATTGGTAGAAGGAAAGTGTTCTGAGATTTATTCTCTTTGCAGGAAACTGCTTGGCTAGGCTCAACAAAGAGCACAGGTGTTACTGTGACTGATAGAGCTATTATTTTCATTAATCTGTACTCTCTGTCACCACAGATCTGCCTGACAGTAAATTAAAACTACACCAAATAATTTCTTTTAAACCTTTAAGTGGTTAAGCCAGCTTACTTTGAAGGATGAGATGAAATAATGATAAAATAATTTAACTTGGACACCAGATCACTATTCCAAATTGCTGCTCAAAGCAAGGTCTGTTATGACTTTAGATTAGGTTGCTCAATCCTTTTTTCCAGTTGGGTCTTGAAAATCTCCAAAGATGCAGACTGCTTGGTGTTTCTGGGCAACCTGCTCTTCTGTTGTCATGGGAAAAAGTTTTGCTTTATCTCCAGTCAAAGCATCTCTTATTTCTATTTATGTCCATAACATTTTATTCTTCTGCCATAAACTGCTATAAAGAGCCTGGCTTCATATTCTTGGTTATCTCTTCATAGATACTTGAAGCCTGCCGTTACGTTCCCCCTAAATCTTCTCTTCCAGGTTTACCAAGCTCAGTTGCCTCAGACTCTGTTTATGGGACATGTGCCTCCTTATGTCTTTTTTTTAAATCTTTTCTGACAAAATAAAATTTTCTCTATTTCACGGAAGAGAGAGAGATCTGTGGGTCAGGGGAGGGCAGTGACTGTCATCTGCCCTGCAAAGGCATTCAGTTCACTGTCCTGCAACATCTCTGTGTCCAAGCTGGGACATAGGTTAGGGTGTGGCAGACTAGCAAACAACTGCTGACCAATTGCTATCTCAAACAGGTGAAAAACCAGATCATCAGGTTTGAAGAGCAGTGGTAAATGATTCTTATTGTTAGTCTGAAGCCAGGTTTCTGTGGAATTCCTCAGGAGGCTCTTCTGGGACCTCTCCTGCTTGGTAGTTTTACCAATGACCTGGAGGAGCAGATGCAAAGTATCCTCATCAAGTTTGTGGATGACACCAAATCAGGAGGTGCAGCCAATACTGTAGTTCAGGGTAGGGCTGCCATTCAGAGCAATGGACCTAGAGAGTGTGAAGGGCGGATCCAACAGGAAACCTCATGAAATTAAGGACAAGTGCAAAGTTCTGCAGCCCTAGTTGGACGAATCCCCTGCAGTTATGTAGGCAGAGCGTGCCAGGCTGGGCAGCTGCCCTGTAGAGAAGGTGCTGGGGTCCTTGTGGGCAGTGGGCTGAGCCAGCAGTTGATTCCTGACAGAAAAGACAGTGAACAGTGTAGGGGGCTGCATCAACAGGCCTGTAACTAGTAGATGAGGGGAGTGATTGCTCCCCTTTGCTTCACATTTCATAGACTGTGCCTAGAATATTGTGTCCAGTTTTGGCCCTGCGGAAAGCAGTTTATAAAGTAGAGTGTGCAGTGAACAGCTACCTAAACAGCCAGGGACATGCAGCATGTGAATAATGAGGCTTGTTTAACCTAGATGAGAGAAGACCATGAGATCTTCTAAACCACTGCATTCCCAGCTGGGGATCACCAAGAAGATGGACCCCAGTTCTTTACTGAGATGCATGGCAAGACAATGAGAGGTGGTAGTCACAGCGTTCTGTCTGGATATGAGAAAAAAAATTTGACATGAACAAAATTATGCGCCGATACAGGTTGCTCAGAGTGTCTGTGAAATTACATCCTTAGAATTCATAAGAAACTGGCTACAAAAAGTCCAGACAACCTGCTCTCAATTTGGTGTTGTATCCATTTTGAGATGACTGCCTGAAGTGTCTTCAAACATAAAATGTGATCCTGTGTAGGACAAATACTGTAATCTTCCAAGTCTGTTGAAGTCTGATGAGGCCTTACTTGAAATATTTTGTGCTGACCATAAAATCTAGAAGGATTTGAATATATTGAGTAGAGTTCCAGTCACCAGTCCAAACATAATCCAATTATTTTAAAATGTGATTAAAATGTGGGTTAATACTTTTCAGAAGAAGCCTAATGAGAAGCATTCACATGAGGCAACATTGTTCTCTGCTTCAGAGGAAACCTTATCAAACCAATTAATTACTTTGTACTGGGTCCTATCTGAAAATAGGATTAAAGTAAAATAAAGGATTTAAAGAAAAAGGCAATTGCTGTTCATGCTGCAAAGCCATATTGAAGAATATCAACCAAAATTTTTCTTCTTCTAGAAACTTAGAAGGGGATGTTGCTCTAAGAAGCTCTGCTGCTGTCTATACATACTGCAAATCTCGAGGACTGTTTGCAGGTGTATCTCTGGAAGGAACCTGTTTAATTGAAAGGAAAGAAACCAATCGCAAGTAAGTTCTCTCCAAATCTAGAAGACCCTGCAGTTAGCTCAGTTGGTTAGATCATAATGCTAATAACACCAAGGTTGTGGATTTGATCTCTGCATGGGCCATTGACTTAAGAGCTGGACTCGGTGATCCTTGTGGGTCCCTTCCAACTCAGAATATTCTGTGATTCAGTGAAGGCATCGTGACAAAATTAACTAGGACACATTCAATTTGCAAACAGAGTTTTTTATAAGAACACACTATGGTTGGTTTAGAGTTTTTTGAGGGACAAGGGCTTCTTCAATTTAGACATCTTACAGTGGGTATTGAGATGATGTTGAATGTTTAGAGATTATCTGTGGCAGGTTGACCTTTGCTAAGACACCACATGCCAATCGAGGTGCTTTGTCACTCCCATTCCTCAACGGGATGGTATGAGAAAAAGTATGATGACAAACTCAAGAATTGAGATAAAGGCAGTGAAATCACTTACCAGTCAAAAAAAAAAACCCCTTCAACATGGGGAAATTAGTTTAATTTATTGTCAGTTAATAAGAGGATAGGATAATGAGAAATAAGAAGCAATCTAAAAAGCAACACTTTTCCCCCCTCACCTTCTACCCTACTGGGCTCAACTTCACTCACAGCTTCACTACACCGTCCTCCCAGGCAGTGCAGGGGAACGGGGAATGAGGGTTGTGGTCAGTATTCCAAATTGACAGCATTGAACTAGTTCTGTCATTTCTCAATATATGATCAGCAGGAAAAATGCAGAGCCAGGGTTGGAGAGGGAAAGCATTTGCACAAGGTGAATTATCTAGAATTTGAAATGTAATAATTATCAAATACCTGACTTTTTTTTTTTTTTGTATCAGGTTTTATGGGCAGGATATTCGTGCTAGTGCCATCCTGCTAGGTGATGTGCCTTTTCCTCCTCAAGCAGATGATCTTTATGAGACTCTAGCATCCTTCACTGAAGTGTATGAAAATGAAGAGCAAAAAAATAATCCAGGAAAATCTGTAAGGGAACAAAGAAGGGTTTGTGCAGTTCTTTTTCACATAGGGTTTTTCTGTTCCTGAACTATTCCTAGTCTGTGTTGATGTTCATGTGGCATTCTTAACTTCTCTACTGGATGATTAAAGGTATAGCACGTTGCAGATGCTGCATTTAATACATTTGTTCAAATATTCCCTTGATAGGCTCTTGTGGACAAGAATGTTGCTTGGTTTCCTTTGCATCCTCAAGAATAACAAAGTATATCCGCGTTTTATAATTGAAGTGATGATTAGAAATGTTTGATCAAGTATTCCTAGTCAAGTTACTTGCAGGTTGATGTGGATACTCTTCATTTTCCTGCTTTTTCTGTCTTCCATTCAAACAATCACATTTGCAATGTAACACTAAGACTGTAGAAGATGATTTCATGTAGATGTTCATATTACTGATAGACAATCATTTACTTTCAGCTTCGTTAAACCCGTAGTGAATTACTTCAGTGTTATGTGTATTCAGTAGTTTTTTGTATGCTTCTTGAGTTCCTACCAGTTCAGTGGAGAACGAGAGATTTTAATTTTTTTTTCAGTGTAACTTGACATCTTTCTAGGCCCTGAAGTCACAATCTATGTCCACATGTGATGCAACATTTTGTAAAAATTTGTGTATTTTAGGTAAATGACCCACCTGCTAGATCGTCATCTAGACCAGAGCCACCTAAACCCACTGTTAGACCTACACCACCAGGTTAAAATACTTTGATAATGATTAATTAATTCTTCTTATAAAATGAGAGCACTAAAGCTAATTGATATTATGCATTTCTTATAATAGCTGCCTCTGTAAAAATGTTTTTTAATACTCTTTCTTGGACAAACACTTAAAGCATGTTGGGACACTGCCATGAGTGATAAACCTTAAAGGGGTTGTCTGGTTGCTCTATATTAACAAACCTTTTCTCTCTGACAGATTTGCTTTAGTGTTCTTATAGTTACAGAATCATGTAATAGTTCAAAGGAAATACTCATGTTTATTGGATATGTAGAAGCCCCACGGTACAGTGAAACTTCTTAGTAAAAACAACGGTCCTTCTAGAAACTGCTAGTCCTAGTTCTAGAAACTTCTCGTTTCTAGACATCAGAGTTTCTCATCTGGGTATTCAGTATCTTTTTATTGGTAAGGGTCTTACAGTAGAGCAGAAGAGTCAGAATTTGGCTCTTTGACAGTTTGTCTTGCTGTTGTTAACTTAATTTTCTGGTCAAGGATATAAGGTAAAGTCCTTATTTTTTAGTTCTACACTGCTCCTTACATAACTGCAATCATTTAATAACTGTTGAACTTATATTAGATAAGCAGTATACAAAATATAACAATATATTTTAGCATGCCATGTAAGTTGCTGCTTTATTTTCTCTTGCAGCTAAAAAGAATACAAACAAACTTTATCCTGAACTTCCCAATGATTATGCATCTGAGGGTAAGTACTAAGCTTACACTAATGTTTTTAATGCTGTCTGGAATCTGAGAAGTCCTAAAACTACTTTGAAAGATACCTAAAAGTATTTTTTATTATTGTCTATGTGTTAAAAGGAGATTCAGGTCTTGTATGCTCTCCTAAAAACATTCCATAAACATCTTATTCCCTGGCTTTAGATCCCAACAATGATGTTCTTTTTCTGAACAGCAAAACTTCTTTTGTTTTATTCTGTGAACTAGAAAAATGCACTGGAAGTAGTAAATTTGTTGTATGTTACCACCTAATAGAAATAAAAAAGAAAGCTTATATAACAAGCTTCTGTCCAAGTCCTTATGCAATGTACTATAATTCCTGTTTTAATTTTAAAAGTGGTTCCATGGATCATATCTGATTATGCTGACATAAACACTGATTTACATTGCTTCTTGAGGTTTTTATATTGAAATAATTCTGCATTATACTAAAGATACTACTTGTTTGTTGTTCTATTCTGATTTTCTTACATTTGAAGCAGTTTCAACTCTAATAGGAGAATCTCATTCTGTCATATTTGCAATGTAACTCTTGACTGGTGGGATCATCATATGAAAACTTGTGATCTGTTAGGAAGAAGTTTTATTGTAAAATAATAAATGAGGTTCATTCAGCTGCTATAGTGTTTTCTCTCGCCAGAACTCTCATCTTTCAAAGGTAAAAGGCTGTTAGCTGTTTCAAAGTCAGTGAAATAAATTGTTTCTCCCATTAAATATATTGATAAATAAATGTGTTGGTGGCTTCTGCTAGGATCAAAACCAAGACCGAGGCATTCCGTGTTACATATATATGTTTATATATGTGAATATGTACTCACATTTTCACATATTGCATGCTACACTTGAAAATAAAATTAATCAAAATATCACTTTTTTACTTTTGCAAATAGAGCTGAAATCAAGCTTGATAATAGATCATAATGGAAAGTCTGTTTCAGGCAAAAAGTAATTAGAGGTTTTCACTAAAAATTAGGATAAATTATATGTGTCATTGTCTTTACATTCCTTTTCATATCTTCTCTCCATACATGCAGTTGATAGCTGCATCTGTTGAGGCGACCAACATAAGAGGATCTTAAGCTGAGCTTTTGATGTGACTTCCTGAGAATCAAAATTTGTTATTGTGTTGTAGGACTTTTACCAGGAAAACAATGATGCTCTAGTTGTCTGTACTCACTAGGTGTCATCCAAACAGAAAGCAGAATTGGCCTTCTGACCATTAAAACTAAGCTTTCCAATCCTAAAAAAACCCTGACCAACTGACAAGAGGTTTCTAAAGCTTGCACGCTTTTGCTGTATTGAAGGGAGTGTTCTTCTACTCAAGTTCAAGTGACGAGGTAAAAATCTTACAGAGCCATCTGTTGATGTCTTTCAAGGTTCTTTGAAATCAAAATATAGACTTAATCAGTCTACTACTGAGGATTTATAACAATTTCTTGAAATACACAAGCTTATCTTTGAGAAATGCAAGAGGCAGTAGGATCTTGTGTAAATGATTGCATGGTATATTTTGCTTTCTTTTGCAGATTATATTTCCATAAGTAACAGTTCAGATGCTGTCTGAATCCACAGGAGTACTGTATGTTTCTAAAGGCTAAAGTATTTTTCTTATCACAGGAAGCAATCAAGGTTGAAGTCAGTTTCCCTGTGTTTCAACACTATAGCCTATATGCATGTTGATGGGAGGCTGGAAAAGAGCTTCAGTCCCTTTCACATTAGAAACAAAGGGTGTACTAATGCTGGGGGATGCAATAGAAGGAGCCTTAAGGGCATACCTTCTGTCAATAATCTGTTTCTGCCTGTTTATAGACCAAATTATTTCATCAGAGCTACCAAGCCGCTGTAGCATGTACTAGTCAACTTTTATTGCAGGAGAGCTGCAACAGCTGTTTTTCTGCAGCGACCTTAAAAAAAAAATTATTCAAAATTTTTTGTGTCTTTCTAGTTTAAAAAATACATTTAGATAGCTAATAGAAGAGTAAATGAATCTAATCTGTAGGAAGCTACATTTTAGGTATAATGGCTGATGCAAGGATAGGTTTTGAGGCTGCGCAACAAGCTTGTCCAGGTTGCAAGTGGTAAGAACTTGCCTTTGGTTGGGGAAGTTGGCATCCTGTTACCAGGATTTGGTTTTGCAACAGTTACACAAGTAGTAGAGAGGCTGAAACAGTAATTCTTCTCATTAGACGGAGGAAGAGCTAGACTTGTGGATGAAACATTTTTAATTATTTTCTGTGGACCTGAATTATCTAGATAAGTAATGTAATATAACCTATGTCAAATGATAAATGAAAAACATGGTTTTCTAAATTGATAATGTGATACTTGAATTCAGATGCAAGGAGGTTGTTTTCGTGTAACTGACTAATGCTTAAGGTAATGCATTTAGTTGTAAAATGAGGTTCAGTAATATCTTAAATGTTTCCAGAACCTTGGGAATACCACAGATTTTATTTAAATGCAATTTAAAAATTGGAGAGACCTTTTACAATTCTGGGAAATAAAAACCCAAAACAACCACAACAAAAAACCCACAAAAAACTAATAGCTGATACACTTATTTTGATTCAGTGAAATATGAAGTTTTTACAGTAGTAGAGATTTTTCTGGAGACTGTTTCAATAAAGAAATTAGATTTGCTTATGAGTATAAAAGTTCATGCCTCCTCCCTTACTAGAATTAGGTATTTGCATCTTCACTTTTCTGTTGTCCCCTCTTTGCTGTAAAATCTACTGAAAGGGCTGACTGGTCCTTCCAAGCTTTGCTACCACAGACTAGCTTTTCTTTTTCTGGACACATGATTTCTTAGGAGTTCTGCACCACATCTGTAAGACAAATGACTTATGATTCTTGAGAGAATACTTGGACACTGTGGACTCAGGAGAAGTTTATTTTATTAGGACAGTTTTTTAAGACACATTAGGCTCATAGTTTGTCACATCAGATTATCTAATTCCAGATATTAGTTTTTCATTAGTGTGATGATTTCTAGTTTTTTCTGCTTGGGGTTCTGCCATGGAGCAGCAAGTAATGAAACATGTAGATAAATGATTACTTGACTTACTTGCCTATTGTCTTAACAGTTTGCTGAATAATGTACAATTCTGAAAATGTGACAGTGATGTGGTTTCCCAGCTGAAGTGGTAGCAGCAAGAGTAGTGATCTGCAAAAACAGGAGCTGGGTTGAGGTGAATGTTTGTGAGAACTGAATCATTAACAGGCAATTTGTTCAAATCAGAAGTCAGATATTTTTTTGACTTTTTCTTCAGCTCAGCTAATCAGAAAAGGACTGTTTTACATGTTTGGAAAAGAATCACTTAAAATTGCCAAGATGCTGAAACAATCCGGAAATAGACCTGAGGCAGAAGTGGGGATGAAAATGCAAGAAAGTTTTTCCTTCCAATCGATGTTCTTTCACTATTCATTCACAATTCTCAAAAGTCAATATGGGCTTGAATTGTTACAATACTGTAAGACAAAATGCTCGTACTAAACACAAAATCATTTCTTTTGGTAACAGTTTAAATATTTTATGATAATTTGGAGAAATTAATGATGCTGTCTGCATTTTTTAAGCAGTCATATGATTTGCTTAAGAAACCCATAAGAACTTGTGGCTGTGAAGCCTAAGTATTCAAGGATATTTTTTTTTTAGATTTTTCTCAGAAACACTGGCTTTCTTACCTTACACAGGTACTTGAGCTAAATATTTTTAAATATTATCTTGAGCAAAAATATGTGTCCTCTTCTTTTGGTTTTTAATCTGAATAAATGATCTATCTGCAGACATTGAACTCTTTAGCTATTGTGCATAAAATCAGCACACCCTAAATTGATTGCAGTAAAATTAAAAACAAAAAAACAAACAAAAAAAACAAACAAACAAAAAAAATGAACTGTATCTAGGTTTTTTCCCACAGAAACCTTTAACTTTGAAAATAAAATATTAACAGATTGTTGTTGTCCCATTAGGTGTATATTTGTATTCATGCATACTAAAGAAGAGCTGTATCAAGCATACTGATGAAGACACAGAGACAGATGACAAATTTATCACTGTTTTTCAGAAGCTAAAAAACCCCTTTTTCCTTCAGTGATAGTCTGAGTGATTTGTGAACCTCATTATTAAAAATTTATGCCTTCCCATATGAATTTGTCTGCAGCTTTTAGGCAATGTTTGTTATGGCTTTCTTCACTATATTAAAGAGCACTTTCCTACCCAGAGGGACATTTTTGATTCCCTTCTTGTTTCCCTTTGAGACACTTGTGCCTTAATCAAATCACTTTTTGGACTTCCTTGGTCTTTCTTTCGATGATAAACAGATTGATGAGCTCTTTGTCATAAGTCATTTTCTCTTTCCTCTCAAATTTTAAGTAGTGTTAAAAATAGCAAATTCTGAGTTATGAACTCACTGAGATCAGTAAGATTTGGGCTCCTAAAAGCTCTAATGAATTTGGACTAAACTCCAGTCCTTATCTTTTTTGTTATTTATTTATTAATTTATTTTAACCTTTTGCACATTACTAATCTATGTTAAAACACTTGAGGCAGTATCAACCCTTTTTGATTTGGTGGTACCATGAGGTGGTAAACTCAGTTTGTGTTAACTAAATCCATCTCAAAGATGGATTTTCATTGTTACAGTTCTCCAGTAACCAGGTCTGGCCCAGTTCTCTATGATTTCCGAGATGATCTGTATTTCTTTCGGTAATCTATGAATGCCAGATGGTTCAGTGGATCTGTGAAAATCTGTTTCCTGAGAGAATTCCAAGACAGATTTTCATGCTGTCTGAAATGTATTTGTCAAGGAAGCTTGAGGGGCTGTATGTGAATTTGCTCTTCTTAGTACATTTTTGTGGCCAGTCAAAAATGTGTTAAATAAGCCAACACAATTATATGAACTAAGAATTCATAGACTGCTTCTGAGGTAAAAAGCTTAAAAAAAAATCTATTTTACAGCTTTCTGAGGGCAATACTACCCCCTAGGATAATATTACTCAAAATTGAAAAAGAAATCTGGAACATGGGCACCATTCTAACAGTCCCTGCATTAATTAATACCTCTAATTATGTGTACTACTGAGCTTGTTTAACATAGTGTAATGAAACAATGGAATTTTTAGTTAAAAGTGATGAAAGCAAGCATCATTGTTTATGCTTGCAATTTTAAAATAGGCTTGCTTTGCTAAATATGTATTGAGGCAATCACTTTATTTTTTTTACATACTTCTCAACTTAGGTTTAACAAAACCAGTGCTATTTTAGAACAACTCAAATTTAACTGGAAATCTAGCATACAATTATTTGTATCAGCTGTGCAGTTCCACGTTTAAAAATGCCCACTGACAAAAAAATTTTGACAACTGTGCTATAAGAAAAATGTGTGTCCAAATCTCATCTTGATGAGTGACTTTTGACTTGGGCATTTTTATTTTCATTAAGACTAAACACCACAACAGGAAAGTAAAAGTATTTCATCTATAGCCAATAAAATTCAGTTGTCTCTGGTGTCAGGCTAACTTTTTCCTGGTGTAATACCTGAATTTTTGTTTTTCTGTGTTGTCAGAAAGCATATCTTTAAAGTCTGTCTTTCTAGGATATTGCCAATGTTTCAGTATTTTCTTCTTTCAGTTTCTTCTCGATCAAGGTTATTTAAAATGGTGTCATCATTCTGAAGTGTCTTTTGCCAACTTGAATTGTAGTTAAATTGAATTAAAAGACTTTAAGTAAGATTATTACATGGGTTTTTTGTACCTGATATCTGCATAGACCTGGAATCCAGAACCTATTGTTTTTAAGGATGGGGGAAGACTCCATGGTTCCTGGTGAAGGGAATTTTTTGCTTTTGAACTGGAAATTAAACCATCCATAGAAACATGATAAAATCAGATATGTGCTTATTCCTTTCAGTGCTCTGGGTACATGTATTTTAAACTGGAAAAAAAGCCACTTTTTATTGTTCAGTTTATGAATTACTCCTTTTCCAAGGAAGGAAGAGGTTTGCCGTAGGATCAAGTAGAACTATTTCACATTGTAAGGAAGCACCCTCATCAAACTGTGCAGTAATCTGTTCCTCCTATACTATAATTTGATGAGGAACTCTAGCAGATTATAAACTGTACAATCAGTAAAACAGCTCAGTGTGACAAATAGGTATTTGTTTTAGAAAATTTTTACAAAGTGAGAGATGCGATGTTTCTGCCATAATCCTTCATGACATTGTCTACTAATTTTGTAACTAAAGTATGGGAGTTTTTGTTTTGGTTTAAGAGTTTTAGCTAAACTTGGGGTTTTTGTGTTTTTCTTTGCAAGACTTGTGACATGTTTATATTTAGTTACCAGAAAAATAAAACATCCATCTGGTGGTTCCCCACAGTATTCATTTTCTTGCTATTATGAGCTCTTTCTTAATACTAACCAAACCCAGGAAATCCCAGGAAATTATTTTTGAGGCTATTTTTATCCCTGATTCACTTTTACTAGGATTGTACTATTACTATCATGAATGTGATAAGTCAGATAATCAAGCTGCTTATGGCTTATGTTGTGGCAAGCTGAGAGGAAATATGTAGCATGCAGGACTTCACTGGCCATACTGAAACAAAGAACTTGATGCATATAATCAGCTAACTCAAAATACAACACGGCACAGAGAGATTAAGGTCAGATGTGCTAGAATGAAATTGAGGTCTTCCTGATGTATACATGTGTGGGCAGAGAGCTGTTGGGCTAAATACGAAACAGATACTCTGGCATGAGTAACTATTTTTTCTTGGCATTTTTTAATGGCTTGGAATAAAAATTAGGAAATCAGAGCTAAAGCGTAGGAAAATTGCAGTGTAATCTATGCTTATTTTTTAAGTGTAAAGCACCATTAAGGAGATAATTCTGATTCACAGCATTAAAATATGAAATTCTTCATGGTAACATACAAACGTTAAATGGTATAGGTTAAAGTCTTGTCTGAAGCCATTGTAACACGTACAGATTAATGCTTTAGTGTATTTATGAAATATATGCTTAAAAAGTTTTTTCAAAGCTGTGTGCTGTATTAGCATTTTCTTTGTGTTGTTCAAGTAGTAGGACAAAAGCAAGTTTAAATTGCTTTCCTATCTGTTTATCTAGAAAAGCCTTTGGAAGTAAGGGAGCTTCTACTTCGTTAATAGAAGCCAAAGAAAAATTTTGACTACCTGAAAGAAGTGATAGATACACAGAATTTCTATCCAGACTGTGGTAAAAGCCTTGTACGTGATTGACTTGAGACAAAAGCTAATAGTGTTCTAAGAAATGGACTTCTTTTTGCAGTAAAGGTAGGGTGATGCTTTATAGATCCATCTTGATAGCAGAGACAAAACCATCTAATTTGTATAAATGCTAAGGGAAGGCTCTGATAGTACTTTCCTTTCTTTGGAAATTGATTACTTTTTACCCCGATTGAGCACCCACTTTAAATATATTTTTCCATGAACAGTAAAATTAAATGCCACAGTTCCCCAAAAAGTGATGTGTTCTCTGTCGTGGACGGACCTGGAGTCCTGCATCTACCTTAGCTATGCTGGTTCAGTGTTACATCATGCAGATCCGCCAGCTGGATATTGCTGATTAAACCGAGAAGGTCATTCAACTTTTGTGGAAAAACTGTTAGTTCCTGATTAGGAAATAGGAGGCCATGCAAAAGGAAATCAGTAAGGCAAACACTAAGGTAAGCTAAATTAGTATGACAAATAACTGTTCTAGAAATATTTCAATAATGGTTCTCACTTTTACAAAAAGACAAGGTTTCAAGAAATTTCTTACCTGTTCATGGGGAGGTCTAGCAAGGATTGCATCAAGGCTTCTCTGGTTACATTCCATTGGGTTTCTCTTTCTTATTAGCAATCTTGTTGCCATATTAGGCAACCTCTACTGGAAATTACCTCTACTCTTATGGAAGGGAAGTGAACTATTAATTTTTCACGCACTATGAGACTTGCATCCCTCTTCCCCCTTTTCCCTCAGTGGTGCATGTTTGTACTTTACTCCTTTGTCTTTAGCAAGGACGGTGTCAAAAGAAGATAAAAAATAAGAAAAATAGAAAACTCATCTGCAAGGAAAAATAGAATGGAAAAACTTGCTCTGGTACACAATTTCATGTATTAGTCTCTGCCATAAGGTTCAGACTGTGTCTTCTCTGCTCCTGCCAGTTCTGCCATTTGTCAACAACTACAGAAGGATGAGGAAGAATTTGAGATCAGTGGTACAGCTGGGTATGGGATAGTAGAGAAAGTTTGGAGGTACTGTTGGGGGAAAAATCTGTCTTCACATTTGCTGCACATTGGGCAAATTCGAGTTAGTGGCTGAATGCCATCTGTAAGCCTGAATTTCCTCATGCTTGAACTAAGGGATTTTTTTTTTTTTCAGAAATGTAGTTACTGTAAGCTTTTTCTTTTGGAAGAGCATCTACACATCCAATATTCTGCTTGACTTAAAAGCATACACAGCATTTTGTCGTGTTCATAGAAGTATGAAAAATACTGTTAATACCATTTTTAAATTTCAACTGAAAATTGCAGAACTATTTGCTATTTCATTTCAATAACTTTATCATAACTGGTCTGGCCAATGTAGTGAGTATTCTGCAAAGTTTGGCTCTGCTCAGCTGGGAAGTGTAACATGAACCAGGCGTGATGATGGCAGTCCACGATGCTTCATCCTCCTGGTGGTGGAAGTTGCACGTTGCAGAGTTTTCACTGATCAGTTTGGGCTCTAGTTCATGGGTCTGTGCTGTTTCTAATTCTTACTGAAGTTGTTCTGTGATGAATAGGGGTATCTACCTTTCTTCTACTAGTTTAGACTGTGATTGAATGATTACAGGATTGTGGCATGGGACACTGTAAGGGGAAGTACAATTGCTTGGATCACCATTTGGTAGAGGAGGGGAACATCTACTGAATACCTTTTGAAGTTATGAGTTTGATGGAGCCTGTGGTATAGGTAGAGTTAATAATGGCTGTACTGGTGTTGGAGTAACATAAAAGCAAATGAAAATAAGCGACTATGGCAAGAATAAATCCTAGCATCGATGTCAGCAGCCCTTGACCCCCTTAGCACAACTAAAGTTAACAAAGAGTTTTCTATATATTGCAGGTGTTCATATAATATAAATGTTATCATGAAAGTGCTAGACTGTTAGCATATACTCACTAGTTCCTGTTACAGAAAGCAGTTTCTGAATCTTACATAATTACTTGAAACTTCTTCCTGGTTTTCATCTATATTTTTTCTTAGATTAAATAATTTTTTTCTCATGCTTTCCTGTTCTTTAGCTAAAATACTTTTCTGTCTGATTTCTTTTTCTGGTAGTATTAACCTCTTTCATCTGTGAAACTCTGAAAGAACCTCTTCCTTTCTCTGGAGCTCATTTTGATGTCCCCTTGAAAACAGGCTTTCTGTTCTTGGTCATCTACTTTCACAACCAGTTTTAAACATTGATGATGAGGATTGTGAACAGACCTTCAAATGAGGCCTTTTACAATAATATTATTTAGTATGTTTCTGTATGAAATACCTTTGTCTCATATTATTTTGAACCATTTTTCTAACCAGTTCACAGAAGTATTTCTCCGTGCAAGACTGAAAATAAAATTTCAATGAGTACTTCACAAAACACTTCCCTAGGAAACTGGCAGAAACTGTATAGAATTTTTGCGTTTACTACTTTTTTTTTTCTTGAAGCTGTAACTTGTTTCCTAGACTAGCGTAAAAGCTGACTTCTATCAAGTGAACTAGCTTACATGCCAATAATACCATTTGAATCTGACAGTACAGAGATTTGAGAATCCAAATGCAGAGACAGCGTATTCAGGTTGAGATGCTAACTTGGTGTATGTAGAGGAAGCATGGAGAAGCTTGTCAACATAAAAGATCTGCAAATCATTCCTAAGTCATCAGTGTGATCTGAATAAAACAGAGCTCAGTTCTTGTCACTGTACTTTACTTTTCAGAATATGAAGGTTATGCTTAGCATTGCACCTCAGATTTGCAGTATGATTTCAGCACAGGCATTATTTGCATTAATGTAGCCTTGAACATGATAAGGCCCTTGACATTGATACGGTTTATTTGACCATTTCAGTTTGAATTAAAATGTAATTGTTTTTTGAAAAGTGGTTTTTTGAAATTGTTTTGGAAAAATCCAAAAAGTAATCAGCAAAAGTACTGTTATGGAATTGACTCTTGCAAGCAGGAGGTGGGGTTTTTTATATCCTAAATATCAAATACATCCACAGATGCTTAACAAAAAAGGCACTTCTTTAATGCAAAAGCTGAGTGTGCTGAAACAAAGATAGAAAGCATTCCATCAGCACATGAAGATGATGAGCCAGCATGTTCTCTACTAGACCAGAAACTCAAAACCAGCGAAATATGTTTCATACTGAATGAGCTAAATTTGCACAGTAACTTAAACTTTAAATATAGTCAGGTCTGTTTCAACCATCAGGGTTTTTTGCTAGACATGACACTGTTCAGTAGTGGCATGAGTTGGTGACTTGGAATCTGCTTTGAAATGATCCATTTCCAGCTTATATAGAAGAGGTCAAAAATACTTGAGCTATTTTCTGGGTTTTGTGATCCTCTTATATTAAAAATGTGTACAATACCTCCATTCCATGCATACAGATTTTCAGCTGATGATGAATTTCTTACCTGTTGAGGCTTTGGAGCAAAATTGAGGGTGGCGTACCTTGGTATGGACATCTCTGGGTGACTTTGCTTTGAAGAGTTTTTTTCCAGCCACCATTTCTTTGTGAATGGAGAATGTAGTTATTAAGTTATTCTGAAAATCAACTGGAGGGCTTTGTAACACTGGACAAAGTACCCAGTTGAAGAAATACATAATACATATCTCTGCAACTAATTCAGAAAATAGGGTTTGCTGAGACAGTCCCCATGGAAGTGGAAGAGGGCTTAACATTTCATTTTGCTCTCCTTTCAAGAACTGGGGTATACATTTAGTACCAAGGCATACTAAAGAGTCTAGTTCCTGGAATGATATGGGCCTTCCTTGATATTATTCATGAATCTTGAACACATATTCCACTGAATAAAGGAAAACATTGTACCCATCTTTAAATAGGGTAGAAAGGAGGACCGCAGTAACTATAGACCTTTCAGCCTCACCTCGGTGCCTGGGAAGATCATGGAACAGTTTCTCCTACAAGCTGTGCTAAGGTACATGGGGAACAGGGAGATGATTCAAGAAAGTCAGCATGGCTTCACCAAGGGCAAATCCTGCCTGACCACCCCAGTGGCCTTCTATGATAGAGTGATTTCATCAGTGGACAAAGGAAGGGCTACAGATGTCATTTCTCATCTTCTGTGAAAACTTTGACATGATCCCACACAACATCCTTCTCTCTAAGTTGGAGACATACGGATTTGATAGGTGGACTGTTTGATGGATAAGATTTGGTAGGATTGTCTCATCCAGAGTCCCAATGGACATCAGTGACAAGTGGTATCCCTTGGGGGTCCATATTGGGACAAGTGTTATTTAATGTCTTTATTAATGACGTAGACGAAGGGATCAAGTGCACCCTCAGCAAATTTGCAGATGACACCAGCTGAGTAGTGCAGTTGACACACCTGAAGGATGGGATGCCATCCAGAGGGACCTGGAAGAACTTGAGAAGTGGGCTAAGGAGAACTTGCTGAGATTTAACAAGACCAAGTGCAAGGTGCTGCACCTGGGTCAGGGCAACCCCAGTATCAATACAGGCTGGGGATGAACAGATCGAGACCAGCCCTGCTGAGAAGGACTTGATGGTGCTGGTGAATGAAAGGCTGGGCATGACCAGGCAATGTGCTCTCACAGCCCAGAAAGCCAAATGTGTCCTGGGCTGCATCGAAAGCAGCATGGCCAGCAGGTCAAGGAAGGGGGTTCTGCCCCTTTACTCTGCTCTCATGAGACCCCACCTGGAGTGCTGCAAATCCAGCTCTGGGGCTCCCAGCACAAGAAGGACATCAACCTGTTGGAGCAAGTCCAGAGGAGGCCACCAATTTGATTCAGAGGGATGCAGCATCTCTCCTATGGGGAAAGGCTGAGTGTTGGGGTTGTTCAGCCTGGAGAATGGAAGGCTTCAGGGTGACCTCACTGCGGTCTTCCAGTACCCAAAGGGAGCCTACAAGGGAGATGAAGAAGGACTTACTAAAAGGGCAGGTAATGATAGGACAAGGGGGAATGGCTTCAAACTGAGAGAGAATATCTTTAAATTAGATATTTAGAAGAAATTCTTTACTGTGAGGGTGGTGAGGTACTGGCACAGGTTGCCCCGAGAAGTTGTGGATGCTCTGCCTCTGAAAGCGTTCAAGGCCAGGTTGTGTGGGGACCTGAACATACCTGATCTAGTGGAAGGTGTCCCTGCTCATGGCAGGGGTGTTGGAACTGTATGAACTTCCAACCCAAGCCATTCTATGATCCTTTGATTTTGAAATTGCTTAAATCTACAGCTGCTATAACAAAACAGGCATCATGTGTTCTGGATATAGAACAATTCTTTGCCAATAAGTGACAGTACTACAGAGCAATGCAACTCATGCCTTCTCTCCCTCTTCAGAGCAGGTTTTTGTAACTGATAGCAAAATAGGCATTTGGGGGACATTTAAGGAATACTGTTTTACCACACTGATAGTGAAGCTCTCTTACCACCAAAAGTCCATCCTTGTTTCTTAGACATGAAGAATATATTATTTTCAGATTTCAATGTTGAATTTAAATACTTTGAGTTTCTTAAGAAGCTTTCTTTTCCAGAAGGTAGAGAAAGACAAGTGGTTTTGTTTACTTACCCCAAACAAGCCATATTTGACAAAAAAACAGCTAAGGCAAGAGCTTATTTGTTCTGAGTGTGATTTGCTGAATATCATGTCTCCTGACCTTTGATCAGATGAGCATTATTGGAGATTATTTGGATCAATGGTGGCATATGACATATTTCCAGTATCTGTACAGAATATGTCTGATTATAGCAGATTAGTACCTGTAGATATAAAATGTCAAATCTCCTGTGCATATTTAGGCCTTCCCAAACATCTGTTCAGTGAGATCTGAGATCATTGTTTTGTGTATGCTGAGGGTTTTTTGAGGTGAGTCTACTTTTGAAAAAACCCACCAAAATTAAAAAAGCCATTAAGGAAATTAGTAGTTTAATCTGAACAGAACATTTGAGATTTCACTTGTAAGATCTTTGTTTGTTTTCACTTGGTTTGTAATTTGTCCAGAAACAACTAAAATGAAATTTGTAAGTAGGTACACATCTGTTCTGCTCTAGAAGCTGAGATAAACCCCTTTTGTCTTAAGCTAAAAGCTGAGAGGTGAGAGCTAAGAATATGGAAAATGAGCACATTAGGTGGAGAAAAGAACTCATCTGTACACTGGTGTGATTGAAGAACTGAAATTATTTTCATTAATTCTAGTATTTAGGATAGAGTTAGGCTACTATTTTTCTTTCTAAATGAGAGTTGCTTGAAGACTTGTTTTCTAAGTAGCCATTAGAATGTGTCATATTTTGTTGCCATATAAGACCTGAAACATTAGTTTATTCAGGGTCACAGTGTGTAATATACTACAGTATTGTTCTTCTTTACTCCCTTTTCCTTAGGCCCCACTGGCTGATGTTTTGTCTTGTCATGAGAGAAGAAAGCCATGATATCTCTTAGTTCATTGCCCTTTTGTTCTCTGTGTAATAACTCATGTGGCACTTTCTTTCATCCTTTCTCTGACTTTCTTTACTTCATTTCTATCTTAAGTCTTTGAACAGATCATTTGCCACTTTCCAAAGATGCTGCTGCTTTAGGCCTGTTGCCAGGCATAGTGAACGATAAAGCCTGACAGACCAATAAGGGCCTAGTAAGCCCATGTTTTGTTTCTGCTTATCATGACATTGTAACTTAGGTAATTCAATAATTTGACTTAACTTTTGTGCATCCCAGCTGTGAACATGAACTCAACATCATCACCTTTGTGGCTCTGAGCCCTAACTTTGAGCCAAAGCTGACATTACCTAAACAGTATTTGTTAGAGACTACTTAAAAATAGTAAAGCCTTGGAATTAAATATCATCAGAGCATGGACTATTAACTGCATTAAACTTCTGCATCCATTAAAAATGTTTAAGATCTGATGAAGTCCCTATCTCCAAGATGCCAATTTTCTAAAAGTCACATGGAATGAAACACTGTATCTGTCATGTTTGTATTATTGCATGTGGTCATAAAGGGGATATTTTGAGGCAGTGTTCTTTCAATATTTCATAAAATCACTTTGGAATTTTTTTCTTTGTTTTCATTCCAGAAGGTAAATGATCCAGTCCTTTTTAATAAAGGAATTACATAATATATGCAAGAGGTTTATAGATTTGAGGAGATATTCAAAATGGTAGTCACATCCATTGCAAGCCATGTATTTACTATTTCAGTAACAAAATACTGTTTTCAGTTGTAGTTTTCATGATTTTCATTGCTTTCTAAACTCATGAGTGGAAAAATTAGTTGTAGGAAAAGATTATTTTTTTGTGTTTGTGCATGTAGTGATAAATGTAAAATTATGTACTTTTGTAGCTTTATTTCTTTACATATGAGTATCTATATATGTGTTTTCAGAGGTATTCTATGCATGTTTGACTCTTATGGTAATGTAAATGAAATCATTTCCATTGCTTTGTTTCTAAGGAGACAAGTTTAGCATACATGTATGCTTTCAGATTCTGAACAATTTCTAAGATTGCTTTCAGAATATCAACAAAGTGTGTCTTCAATTGTTTCTTTGTTCTAATTCATAGTGTGACTCATTAGACTTATTATGATCAAGACCGCTATCAATTCACGTATTTTGAATTTAAAACTATTCATTTATTCATATTTCCTAGTACTCATTCCTGATTTAAAATGCTTTAAGACAATTATAAAATGTAATAGTGACCTAAGGTGTGAGATCCTTAACATTAAACTGAGCATCTTTCAGGAATTTGGTATGTTGAAATAATTAGTGGTTTCCTCAAAAACCCAACACTAAACCGTTTATTACATCTTGTGGCCACATACTCCCTCTCAGTTCCCTTCCAGTGCTTCTTTGATTATCCCTGATGCAATTCACCTAAGAAATCAAATCCCTGTAGGGCATTACTTTATGTTCATGAGTTATTTTCATAGCTGCTCTTCCACAAAATAGTTCAGAAATAGACTTAAAATATAATGGAAACCAAGAAGGTAAGTTTAGATATAGTAGAAGGTCGATACTCCCCAGTATGACTGATCATACATAACCAAGACATTGGATTGGCCTCATCCTTGAAAAAGGTGCTATATCACTGAGGCTGTTAGTACTTTCAGCTTCATAATTCTTTGGAGAAAAGAGAGCTGAAGAATTAGCATTTTATCGAACATCCAATTTCTCTCTGTATTGGTGGTCCAGTACACAATTAATGTTTTGATTTCAACTTGATTAATGCTTTTCTTAACTATTTTCTAAATTAATCTCAACAGGTCAGTTTTAGGCCTGTTTCCTTATACTCCTTGAAACAGCTGCACCTTTTACTTCATGTGCTCATATTTCTTCTTACGGTCAGGGAACAGATAAAAGCACTAATCACAAAGACACCTTTATTTTCCCTCCTAACTTTGCATCTCTCTAGTTTTCTGGTTGCTAGCTTCCTTTTTCTGTTGTTGTTTTTTGTAACCTGGGAACAGGTTCCATTATTGTACACAGAGATTTCTCTCCTTTCAGAACCCACTAATATTAAAGCAGTTTATAGAATCGATGACTTTTTTTTGGATTAAGAATCATCACTTTAATGAGTAACATCAGTGTTCAATATTGTCTTATGTTGAATTCTGATATGGCTCTGGGTTTAGAGTTATGGGATATGGAATACATCCATTTGTATTCAAAATCTCTCTATATATATTTAAGTTTCTTTACACAGAATCACTGTATATTCTGAGTTGGAAGGGACCCACAAGGATCATCGAGTCCAACCCTTAGCCCTGCACAGGACCATCCCTAAGAGTCACACCGTGTGCCTGAGAGCACTGTCTAAATGCTGTCCAAATGCTTCTTGGACTCTGTCAGGCTTGGTGCTATGACCACTTCCTTGGGGAGACTGTCCCAATGCCCAACCACCCTCTGGATGAAGAACCTTTTTCTCATATTTAACCTAAACCTCCCCTGACACAACTTCAGGCCATTCCCTCGGGTCCTGTCACTGGTCACTACAGAGAAGAGATCAGTGCCTGCCCTTCCTCTTCCCCTCATGAGGAAGTTGCAGACTGCCATGAGATCTCCCCTCGGTCTCCTCCAGGCTGAACAGACCAAGTGACCTCAACCACTCCTCATATGGCTTCCCCTCCAGGCCCTTCACCATCTTCATTGCCCTCCTTTGGATGCTGTCTAAGAGCTTAATACCTTTTTTTATTGCAGTGAATTATGTACACATCCCCTTTATTTTTCTTCTTTTTTTTTGTTAGTTTTTTCAACTTCATTAAGATTCTGCTAAATCAATTTGACCCCTTAGCTCCGTGTTGTCTAGCTTTATCACATATTCTGCATTCAGCTCAATCTTCAGCTAAAAGAGTGGCTCTGCTACATTCACTAATATCTCTTAGCTTTCTGTGGTTTCCAGTTCCTCCAGTGTTTTCTGCTCTCCTTCTGCCATTTTTCATTTGCTGATTGCTTCATTCATGACTATCTCCTCATCAACAAAAAACGTTCTGACAGACTCATGTTCTGATTCATCCCATTTTTTTTTAATTACTATTTTCACATTCAGAAATAAATCCATGATCTCCACAAAATGAGTTCTCTGTTCCTTCAGTTCCTTCACCTTTCCATTTAAACAACTCTTCATTTAATGGTACTGTGAGAGGTCAGTTACCTTAAGGCCTTTTACCCAGTGTTAATATTCTGTTTGCTCAGATGTGGAGAACAATAAGTTCAATGAGTGGAGCAAGGAGTTACTGATATGAGGTAGCTAAGTTATTTTTAGGGTAACAGTCTGAATGTTTGAAAAAAATTTTTTTGCTGCAAAAGCATAAGGAAGATAAATGTTAAGAAAGAAAGGTTTCAGCCAATGGGGGTAAAAAAGAGGAGTGGCCAAAAAGGTGGTTTGTTGTCTGGCAACACAACAGACTCTGACATAGGTCTCAGAGAATGTGCTGCCAGTCTCACCTGTATGGAGGCCTTGCATTACCAGACTGTTCTTCAGGTTCTAGCCAGGGTCTGTCCCCTCAGACCAGTCCATAGTGTATCTTTCAGGGGGATACTGATACAGATATAATGGTTCTACTCATCCTCATCTCATATCTTCTGTATACTTTATAGCTTTCACAGATGAAGAAGATTCTCATTGTTTTATATGCAACCCCCCCCTCCCTTTTCCAGGTATCCATGATTTTGATGATTTTAGTATGACTGCCCTTAGGAAGTGGGAAGTTAGCATGTGCCAGAGACTGTCCCCAGTAGTCAGTATGAATGCAGGTACTCTCATTTGGAGACATCAAGTTAATATGGAAAAGGGAAGGGAACATAACATGGAAAGGGCCAGTACTGCTCCATCCATTGATGTAAATGTTATACCAAGTCTCTGCTGACCTCTTTATAATCACATATTAGAAATTGCATTCCATCCTCCTGTATGTAACCTGATAGATTAATTTTCATCTTCTTTTTTCTTTGGTAATATTTGTGATCCCTGAGTTCTGTTGCTGAGCTATGTCTGTAATTGCATTTACACGTATATGTTGTGTCTCAGTGAGAAGGCTTCCATATCAGCCCTCTCTTTTTCTGTTAAAATTTCCCAGATAGCTATCCTTTGTCCCTTTTAATTTGCTAGATAACATTTGCTGCAAAGAAATATTTCTGTTTCTCCCTTACTTTGGTACTCTTCTGTTTATTAATTATGAATTCAAGCTAAAAATGGCCAAATAGAATCTGAAACTTCTGTGTCTGACCATTGCAGAGCTCATGCTTTCTTCAACTTGAATTTCTTTAGAAGTTCTTACTTTTGCTATAGGAGCAATGAGTTCTATAGATGTTCTCTGAATACCATTTTAAAGATGCAGCCTTTTCTTTCTGTCTCCATTTGTGTGAAGACAGCTTTTGTCCTGTTATGATTCAATTGTTGCAACATCCTTCTCTGTGACCTTTGCAAATTCAATATTCCTTTACTCTCATCTAGATTCAGTTCTTGCTTCAAGGTAATTTCCTGCCCTATCATTTTGTACATCCTTCACATTCCTCCACTGGCTCTCACGTTAAGTATGTCTTTGAGCTCAAACAGAACGTAAAGCACTCCCTGACAGATCCAGCTTTCATTTCAGTCTTGTTAGCATTACAGATTTAACTTAGTTCACCTACCTACTTCAAAGTTGAACTTAAGCTGTTTCTCCACCTGCCTTTATGCATGATCGTGGCACAATGCTTCTGCATTCCTCAAGTTTGAATTTTTGTATCTTTACTTGCTAGGATCAGGAGCCCTAACGCTACTTCAGAAGCTATCTCTGTCATTAGTAGTTACCCTGGGCCTTCAGAATTTACTACATGCTGTTTTCTTTGCCCACCCCTTGCCTTTCACATTTTAATGTGTAGTATCTTGGATCCAGCAAAAAATGTATCTCTCTGGTGCCTGCAGTCCCTATCCTACCCGAAATATAGCTCAATAAATCTCAAGGCTTGTTGAGTTCACACAGATCCAAAAGCAGTCCCTGACAGATCCACCCTTCATCTCAAGGTTTACTGAAGGCAATATAAAGGAGGAAGGGCAGTGTAATCACTGAAGGAACTGGACCAGTTCAGACCCCTAGTAACATTGAGTGCAGAAGCAGAATAACTGTTGCTGTCTGGATTCTGTACTCAAATTCTAGTTCCACCCTTAAAGCTGGCTTTGACTATAATGCAATAACTTGTATGCCTCTCAATGAGCAGTAAGACAATTGCTGCTCTTTTCTATCCTTCACTTCTCCTGGAAGGATCCAGTGTTATCTTTTAGTTTTAAAATCTAGCTCTATCTGTTGAGTAACACAGCAAATGCAGACATATCTGTAAGATACTTACTCTTGCCATTTAATGCCTCATTTCATCTCTGGTATTGCTTGTTCACCAATGAATCTTTCACTTCAGACCCTTTTTTTATTAAACTCTCATCCTTGCCTTAATCATAACAGTAACCCCAGTCACTCTGTCAGTCCTAGGCTAAACTGATTTGTTTTTACAAAAAATGACAGCCATTCTAGCTTCTCAGGGAACTGCCAGAGCTTTTTATTATATATTTGAATTCCTACTCTCAGCCCAATTTTATCATCACAACACATGATGTTGTGGCCCTCCTTACTAGACCAGCAGTTAAATAAGTCCTTTCATTTTAACTACTAGTTAAAGCTCAGCAAACATGATGTTCAGACAGCACCTCACATGTTTCAGTATGTGCTCATTGCCTCTGTCACTGGGCATCACTGGTAGTTGGGGCCTGATAATAGTTGTCATTTTTAATGTGCTAATTTGGAGCAAACATCCTTTGGGCATTTTAGTATAACCAATATATGTATAAACACACAGTATTTACACTCATAGTCGTATCTTAGCAGGTGGTGGTGTTGTCTAGACCATTTTCTAAGGGTGGCTGTTAAAATATCCTATGAAGTCTTCATTTTTGCTGGCACCAACTATGATTTTTTACTCAGAGATTTGCAATGGGCCCAATAATTAACCTAGTTCTTTGGCCTACTTTGGATTCTTTCCTGAACTCTGATTATAGACTCAATACTAATCCTTTCCAAACAAAAACCCAGTGTCCTATAATGGGTAAAAAACTAAGTTTTGTCTGTTCACTGCTACTTACACCTCTCGTACTCAACCTATGAGCAGTACCTGATCCTTTCAATGCCTCTGAGCAGTGTACCAGTATACTAAACCTCTCTGATACTTGATATGTTTGTTTTCAAAAGCATAGGTGTTTGCATCTGCCTAATCCTTGAGTTGTTTTCCATCATTTGGTCTGTTTGTTGGTTTTCTCTTACTTCTGCACAAACAGGGTCCAAGGGGTTGCTTAGTTTTCTAGGTCTCCATTTAAACCATGAGAATTCTATTACAGCTTTTCTGTAAGTTGACACTTTTTGGTGGAGCTTTTATGCCAGTACTATACAACTTCTGTCATCTCTGATGCTGTAGCATTTTGTGGCAGTTCCAGTCACTTCTCCCTGCTTTAAAAAACACAAAGAAAGTAGAAGTCAGAATGTGAAATGTGTTGCTCATTCAGATTGATTTTTAAATAACAGTTACTATACCCATGCGTTCTAAATGTTGCACAAATATTTGGAGTAAGATAGAGACACTTTTCAGTATATCTACATAGACACATTTTCATATGATATGTTGTGTTCCAATAAAAGCAATGTTATAACCTTTCAGCTTCAAAAGAAACTGGACCCACAGTCCATTTACCAAAGGAGGTATTTAGCAGAAATGCATATTATATGGACACTCAGCAACAGGGACACCCTGTCAGTGATCAGTACCCTTGATCAGATGGCTCATTGGTTGTGACAACTGAGTTGCAGGGCTCTTTTTTGCAAGCTCCTTAATATGATTTAGATGAACGCAAAATTAGTAGTAATAGTTTATGTTAGTTCACTTATAGTTGCTATCATAGTCTGTCCTGGTTTTGTTTGGGGTAGAGTTAATTTTCCTCTTAGTAGCTGGTACAGTGTTGTGTTTTGGATTTAAGATGAGAATAATGTTGGTAATATACTGATGTTTTAGGTGTTGCAGAGTAGGGGTTACCCAAAGGCAAGGACTTTTCAGCCTCTCGTGCTGCTCCATCAGCAAGTGGGCTGGGGGTGCACAAGAAGTTGGGAGGGGACACAGTTGGACACATAGCTGACCCCAACTAGCCAAAGGGATATTCCACACCATATGGTGTCATGCTCAGTATATAAGCTCAGGGGAAAGCTGTCTGCGGGGCCACTGCTTGGGAACAGGCTGAGCATCATTTGGTTGGTGGTGAGCAATTGCTGTTCATTTGCATCACTTGTTTTTCTCGGGTTTTATTTCTCTCTTTTTGTTATTTTCCTTTTCATTACATTTTTTATTAAATTATTGTTATTTTATTTTAGTTATTTAACTGTTCTTATCTCAACCCATGAGTCCATGAGTTTTCTTAGTTTTAGCCTTCCAGTTCTCTGCTGCATCCCACTGAGGGGGAGGGGCAGTGTGGTGCTTAGTTGCCAGCTGGCATTAAACCATGACATAGGTACACATATGACCCACAAAATCACGCTAGTTATCGAATTACTGACAAATAGCAAATTTTGCAAAGTGGATGTTTAGCAATCTCATCACTGACCTCAAGTACATGAAACTTATTTCAGTTTTACTGCTGTGTCCGTGGCCAAAAGCAGCATATCTTCTGCAAGCTGTTCAGCATCAAGCATTTGGTGACTAGGGAATATATACATCTATGCTAGTAAAATTAAATTTGGGACCCACAGCTGGACTCCACTATTCTGTGTTCCAACTCACATTTGGATTTTGAAAGTACAATAAGATCAAGCCAAAATTATGTAAAATTCCTGTTCTTCTCTTCAGTTTTAGAAACAGCCTATGGCTTTACTAATATTTTATAGGTTCACATTAGAATGTGAAAGTAGTGGCTACTATATCTCCTAGTAAATTAAACAGCGTGAAGGCATAGGCCCAAGCACTATAACTTATTTACCTATGTGGTTAGAAAAATCCTTGGCATTGTTCTCACCTGGCACTTTCCCAAATAATTCCTAGATGTGGTTTAGTTGTTACTCCAGTATAGAAACCAGTAGGCAGTTTGAATGTGGCTCTCCTCTCTGCATGGTGAGTGCTTGCTAGTATGGTTGTGGCCAGTCTGTGCCAGTTGGCCTTACAGTCAAAGACTCTGGCACTCTTGAACTGATTCATAGGAACATAGACAGTGTATCTGTAACTTTTTAAAAAATGCTTTTGTTCTGCAGCAAATGTGCCATAATTAAAGATAGTTTTGTTGCTCTTTTGTTCACCCTGGGACTGGTACTGCAGCACACCCAAGAGGCTGTAAATTCACTCTTAATTTCTACTCCGCCAAGTCTTTTATGCATAGCAGTAGTCCTTAGCAAAAACTTCAAATCATTACATTGTGTAAAGATGAATAAAAATGAAAGCATACTGTGGTCAGAGTAGTTTGTTGTCAAGCATATGCCATACCCATGTATGCTAAAGCATATATATACGCTGGCTACTGCACTAACTTGATCTTCAACCAAAATTTCTATATTTCTGTTTTGTTCAGTGTGTTTTTGGAAGTGTGGTGTGTGTATTCAAATACCAATAATTAATGATTTTCCACAGTGTAGTTGTTTTTTATTGCAGTGTGCATACTCATAAATCTCAATGATTTCAGTATCATGTGCTGTATGTAGCACTGTAGCACCATCTTGTGTGAGCTGCAAATGTGTTTTCTGTGTATGTATTCAGCAATCTTCACACTGAATAAAACAATTTTATTTGAAAACCTATTATATACAACTGAAATTGGAAAATGACAACATGAAATAGCTCCCCCTTATAATCTATAGTAGATTTTGTAACAGTGCATTGCTTTAGGATACCTATTTTTTTTGGATGATCCATATAAATGTGAGGGATGCTGCAATCTGGAGGTAATAAATATGCATTCTACCTGCTTTATGCTACCGAACTACAGAATTTAAGCACAGAAATTAGAATCTTTGTGAGAAATAAAATAAAATGAAATGAAACTATAGTATGGGAAAAAGGTGCTAGGGAAAATTAGGTAGAAATGGTTATGAAATAGCTGACAGGAATAAAGCTGTAAAACGCTTTTAAATGACAGCAGGTAGCAAATGGGGCAAAGACACAGAACTGAATGTTCATATTCAGCTGCACTACTTTGATGTTTCTGTATGTTTTGAAAGATACACAAGTACAGGGACAAAAAGTGAGAA
This sequence comes from Oxyruncus cristatus, assembly GCA_013399855.1. Taxonomy (NCBI): domain Eukaryota; kingdom Metazoa; phylum Chordata; class Aves; order Passeriformes; family Cotingidae; genus Oxyruncus; species Oxyruncus cristatus. Next base: position 505,832 of record VXAY01002934.1, on the reverse strand, counting down.
GAGAAATACATAAAATAATCTTGTTCATATGACAGAACAAACAATAGTTGGAGGAATATTTGTGGTGCATTGAATGCACTCCTAGACTTTAATATCTCACACATGCTACTTTTTTTCCTCTTTTCCTGTTTTAATTTGTGTCTAGTTTCCCTTCATTTTTTTTTCCTACTTTTACTAAGCTAATTTCAGAATACTCAGGAGTTTGTGTAAAGGGAATTATAGTCTTAATGCAAGTTCAGCCATGGAGAAGGCAACTATTAGTTGCTGCCATTGCTAAGTCCAGCATCTTATAGTGGTCTTGGCAGCTCTTCTTTTGAATGTAATGAAAAGAAGCTCTCACATCACTTATAGCACTTTCAGTCTCTTCTTTTGCTCTGTCAAATATCTATTTTTCCAAGTTTATTAACGTGTTTTGGGCAGTTATAAATACATAGTAACTCTAATTCTCTTTGACTGATGATTGATTTGAACATTTAGGTGGTGGAATCACATTTGTTTAAGAATTCAAAGTATAGGAATTTATTGCCTTCATCGTAATGTATAAATACACTTTTACCCATGTGTACTGCCTGAATGTGGCAGAGGGGTAAAAAGCACCTGCTCTTCCTTTTTATATACAACTGAGTAATAACTGTTTTCATGCTATTCTTTAATTTATACTTGACTATTCTTTAATTAATACTAGGAATAAAAAGTTGGTCTTTTACTTCTGTGGGTTTTGCTATGATTTCCTCAATCAAAATATCTAGGTTCAAATCACACATTGCACAGGAGCACATCGTATCATCCCAACTGCATCAAATGCTTGAATTCTTGGAGGAATATCTTGTAATTGCTGAATACTCAGTCTGTCAGGCTTTCAAGTGTGAAAGTAAAAGAGCTATTTAGAAAAGCTGTAACTCCTTTTTTGGTAGGAGTAACTGGTGAAGATATGGACCTCATAAACATTTTCACATCAAAAGAAATCGTGTTGTGTGATTTTAGATCATGAATAGAGACATCAGGAGAGATTGTGTGATCAAGAAAGACAGCATTTGACTTCTCTGCAACCAACTCTCACCCAGCACATGGCCAAATAATTTGGTATTAGTCCCACATGATTGCTACAAATGATGATCATTAAAGGAAAGAACTGACCTATAGAATGAACATAGATAATGAAAGATGCTGCAGGAAAAAAAACTGTGCTGTTTATGCATACCTTTGTAGTCCAGTTTTCTTCTCTGTCCTCTTTTGGATGCTCTTTGTGTTTGTGAGCCTTGGGGGAAAAGAATTTTTCCTCTTTCTTTTGAAATGATAAACACAACAAGAAGAAAAGATCTGTGGGTATGAGTTGTTGAAGACAGACTGCAAAAAAAAAATGTATCAGTGCTTCTCTCACCATCCTTTCTAGCTCTGTGCTTGCAGTATGTAGACTAATAGGAGCTTGGGTTTCCCCTTTTGCAACAGTTTTGACAGCAAGCAGGTGCAGCTAATGCTAAAAGCCTTTAATCTTGCATGCTTGAGCATTTATGCAGCCATCATGTCCATATGAGCAGTACATCCTGAAATCTCTCCACCTGACTGTGTAAACATCATTATTTCCTCTTAACTAGTCTTCCATTGCACCTTCAATTTTTTGCTTCTAGATGCATTCATGCAAGAGATTTAACTGTGTTCTAAACCAACATTAAACAAATGGAACTGCCTCGTATAGTTCAGGCGGTTAAAGGAATTGAGAGAAAACAGAATTATTAGTAAATGGAAGATATTCACTTAGATTAAAAGTTCAATAGTAATAAACATTGAGATATTGGCTAAAATTTTTCAACAGGAGTCAAGGCTGGATAATAATATCCAAGATTTTGATGATTTTAAAACTAGATCAGAAGATTCGTGGTGTGATTCCAACACCAGCTAGGGACTGAAGGAGACATTAAAAAAGACTGGTGTAAACAGAATAAAAGCCATTTGTATATGTAGTCTAAAATACCACTACGCAAACTAACTCACTTTCAATACATCAAACTGTAATCAGTTTTTTCCACTGGCACATTTTGTGTGTTCTGTTTAACATGCAAGATGCACCAAAATCCCAGGCACTGCAAACCCTCTGGAAAGAGAAGGGAAAGTGGTGCGGATATTTTGTATTTTGCCATCCTGTATCCTGAGTTTTGAGTCAAAAATCAAATTCTTTGCTTTTCAATGAAGAAACTGTCACAACACATGTCAAAACTAAAATCTGAGCAGGGGTTCCATTAGCAGTCATTCAGGAAGCACTCACACTTTCATCAACACACTTTTCTTCCCACTGTCTCTGACTGTATGAGGCATACAGAAAAAATGGCTGATCTTTATTTTGTATACAGTACTAGTTTATTAAATAGATTGTGCCAATGGGTTGGAATTCAAATTTCACTTACTTAAGAATATAGTGGAAATGGAAGAGTTTTTTTCATTAGTGCTTTATATGCTCAGAAAGCAGTGACAAAGACACAAAAATTATCTACTATTGTTGAAGAATACTGTATTTAAGTACTTAGTGTATGTGCAGATACTAGTGATTTCCTTTTAGTAATTTTCTTATTATTTAATTTTTTTCATTTCAGATAACTCTTGGAATGATCCAGTAGAAGTCACAGCACTTTATTCATTTGAAGGACAACAGCCAGGTGACTTGACTTTCAAAGCTGGAGACAAAATCACAGTCACAACTAAAACAAAGTCCCAGTTTGATTGGTGGGAAGGAAGAACAGGGGGGCGAACTGGCATCTTTCCAGCCAATTATGTTGCCATAAGTAACAACTAAATTTGTACAGCATAAAATATTGAGGCAGTAACATATTCACACTGAAAAATATTTTAACTTTTCAGATTTTATTAAAATAAGATTCTCAATCAAGACTATTCTAACAAAAAAAATGTACTGAATGATCATAACTTTCCCATAAACTTATTTCTTAAATAAACAATAAATGATAATCAGTTGATGAGAGTGTGTTTTTTGACCAAGTTGCCATATAAAAAGTAATCCAATTTGTGTCTAGTTTCAGTTCTGTCTTGCTGTATGGGTTTATTTTTTACATGAGAGGAAAAAACTGTAAACAGTTTAGAACTAGACATCCTGAAAAAATACTGATTTTTATTAAAATATAATTTATGGTCTCTTTCTTTAATAAATGTGCTCAAATTTACTTCAAACCATCTCTGAGTTGGAGTTCCTTACTTTTACTGAATACAGATATTTTTTCACAGGTATGGCAGATGAAATTGCCTTTAGACTTGGTTTTAAAAATCACTGTAGATATTGCAGTTTTTCTTAGCAACTACTTTAGGTCTGGTCTCTAATGTTTATCATTGTTAGGCATACAAAGATCTTTTTTTAAACAACTCTGACAGTTAAGCAGTTCATCTTCTTGATAGCTTGTCTTCTATTGCCCTCATCTTTGAAGAATTTAAGCACTTCTGAAAGGTTTTTTTTTTTAATAAAATGCATGAATAGTCCCTCAGAACATACATAGGCTTATCCTTGATTCCTGTAGGAACTTGTTCCACAAATGGAAAATGAGATAGAGAAATTTCTGCCTGGTACATAAGTAAGCTTGAATTTTCCTGCTTGTTCCCATTTAAGACTTTTATAATGTTTAATCTTTAAGGAAAGAGCACCACTCAGTAAACTGCAGAGTAAATAGAGTAAATTTATAAGGTAAAGTGTAAGTAAGTAAGGGATATATAAGTAAGAAAGGGAAGGTATTTCTGTAGGATATATGTAATAGTAATGTATAGCACTATCATTCTCAGATTTCAGCTTAATTTTGAGTATAGTTGTAAGTCAACTTCATCTTACAGACACAACTCTAAAGTTGATGTGACCAATCAGAGCAGAGGTGAGAATGAGACCTGGAGCTTTTGAGAACCAGTTTAGTTTCCTTCTCAATGCTGAATATGCTGAATTTGCCTCTTATATGGAGTTAATGACAAAATTATAATTATACTCCTTCAGTTTCAGCTTTTCCCCACTTGAAAATGTATTTTGTTAAATCCTTGTTACTTCTAGCAGTGCTGTGAGTACCAGAAAATTAGTATGTGTGATCTTTCCAGCAACCAAGTTACAGTTGATCTGCTGTTATCCACTAATCTATCAGGTAATCTTTAGCCTCAAGTTATCTCGTCTGAATGGCAAGGCTAAGCCTAGTGTAGATGAAGACTTAGCATCATTAGGAAATCATTCCGTTCTACTCATTGGCAAAAATTGCTAGATTTCTTTCAGACTGGGCCACACGTTTGATAAACAAAATGAGACAGAAGAGACTGAAAACCATAGTCAAATGTGTTTACACTTCTCAATGAAAATCCTTCCTAGACTTTTCCTCATAGGCCAGATAGATGTGTGTGATCTGTCTTCACATAGATCCCACCATCAAACAAATCCATGCTGCTTGCAGGTACTTTTTTAGAAAATATTTTTCAACCAGTGGGAATGGGTTACATAACCTTTATGTATAGCTGCAGTGGAAGTGTTAATATATGTCTTTAGAAAGACTATTGTAGCATCTGCCAGTTTGAGGTGAGAAAGCAGGTTCTGCATTTACCTATCTTTGACAGACTGTATCTATTGCTTCTTAATCCAGAAAACACTAAATAATCCACTATCAAGACTTAGTGGACAGGATTTATAATGTTCAGAAGCTGGATATGTCACATATTCACAAAGAATGACTCCTGCATTCATGATACCGTATTGCTGCTCTTTAGCTATGCAGTGTAAGTTGAAGCATCCACTAGCAGAATTGTGCTCTAATACTTCATTAGTCGTTTCCAGAATGCTGACTGCTTTTTCAGGCAGTGCTTGCCTTTGTGTAGAGTTGGTAAAGCTTCTTAACTCATCTCAAGTGTCTTCTTCCACGAAACTGTCAGAATTTACTAACTTGCCCAGAAAAATCTTTTTATTGTTTATATAAATTCAGTTTCTTGGATTGCCGTAGCTGAGTTTGGGGAAATATGTGGGTTGTCTAAGTGTTCATGATAGTCTATAGACTCTGCAGGATATCACAGATTAATTACTAAATCCAAGCTGCATTTTGAGGGGGAAATATTAAATGGGAAGCCTATCCCATAACTGGAATACATCTTACTTTGTTTACATATCATAAAGGAGACAGAAGATTCAGCAAATTAGCCTAATGCAAGAAAAGCCACTGGTTGTCAAAACCAAACCTTCTTGGAGCACTACGGAACTCTACTGCCCGATTGCAAATGTCATTGACACAGGCTGGATCAGCTCACATCAGTGGGCTTAGGCTTCATTCCAAAGGTGTTTTTACAGCAAAAACGCTCTACAGTAAAAGGCAGCCTGCACGTTCTGGTAAACGAAGAGATTTGTACAGAAGAGGTGGTGGTATTGCAGGTTCTCTGCAGTAGGTTTAGGAACAAAAACCTAGAGATACACAGAGACATCTGTAAGACACATGTTCTGGTAAGAGAGGTTTTCCATCAAAGAAAATCCATGTATGTGTTCCTTTGCTACTGGATGCCTGACCCAGATCCAGAAGAAAGAGAAGATATAGAAGAAGATGGTGCAAAGTATTTAATGTGTTTGTCGATCAGTTATGAGGTGTCTGGCATCCAGCTTTTTGTGGGGGTTGGGAGAATAGATGTCTGTAGCACCAAATCAGTAGGAATCTGTTGTAGAAAATAAAAAATTAGTTATGGAGCCATGGGATTCCCTCAAGGGGATACTTAATAAAAGGTACAGAGATTACAGGTGAAGTACTTCTGCTGTGGTGTTGAGCAGGTTCAATTCATCATCTTTCTCTTACAAGCAGCTATCTTCAGCTTGTAAAACAACTATTGTTATTGTTGAAGCACAGCTAATAAGGCAACAGTAATTTCTGTACATATAATACAAGTACTTTACATACTTATTTTGTGAGTATATTTTATATATGACAGCTCAGCTTCCTGTCATTCCTGAAAGTTCAAAGTTGGGACTGTGTGCTCTGTGTTCAACATCATCAGGCAACTTAACATCAAGTGTTTCATCACCCTAAATAGTCACAGTAGAATTCTTTTTTTATGGCTTGACCTTCAAATTTTGAATTTCATGGAGTCTCCCTCACTGGAGATATTCAAGACCACCTGGATGCAATCCTGTGCAGTGTACACTAGGATGACCCTGCTTGAGCAGGGAGGTTGGACCAGGTGACCCACTGTGGTCCCTTGCAACTTGGCCCATTCTGTGGTTCTGTGATTCCTAGCATGTCTTTGGCAGCTTACATAATTTTTTCCCTTTATGTTTGTTTGCAATACTTTAAATGCATGGCCAAAACCATAATTAGACAGTGTTCAGATTCTATTCTTTATTATATCTTAAAAAAAAATAAATCGGTTAATTTAATAGTAATTTAACTCATAATTTTAAAAGTTACATTCCTAATAAGCATAACTGCAAAATTTTTACCTCCATTCTTTTTTTCCCTTGCAGACCATTGCTGACCAAAAAAAATACTCCGTTAGGTGCAGGTGTAAAGTTCCCTGATGGCTAATATCTCCATGTCTTCAGGAGCAAGTACACGTGTAATCACACTCTCCCTTCTAATATCAGGCCAAACATTCCTGTTTATTGAACCTTTCACAAAAACTCCTCAGGGCGGTCTTTCTTGATTAACTGTTTAATTTCACTTTTCCTGTATGTGTGTACACACACACTCACACTGGATTGTTATTTTGGATCCGTGTTTGGATAAGGACAAGCCAAATCTTACTGAATGTCTTCCTCAGTGATGTTCTGTTCTGTTGGCCTTAATAAATCAGGAGTAGGACGGCAGACAGAAATTCCTAGTTGAGTACTGGCATCTCCCTGAAACATGACTGCATTTCTCCTTTAAAAGATCAATAAATTTCTGCAGTAGCTCTAATTATGTCTGTACAAATGTTTAAGGAAGATTTTTACAAATTGAATCAAAATTCAGAGACTTATATCCATGGTTTGTGCATTTCTATCAATTCTATACATAGCCTATGCCTGTAGGATCATAAGAAAGACAAAAACAGTTGTTTATGTTTGCAATAGATCTTTAAAGAATTGTCTGATCTGAAGGAAACTGAACTTCAGCTGCTTGTGTTGTTATTTTGGGGTACTTAGATGCACAGAACATTTAGATCCTTCTTCTGTGTTGCCTAATAATATAGACATAGTGTCCTACCTATAAGCATCTATTTCTAAAAAACTTGGCCTGAACATTTTGAAATTAAATTAGGTTTTATTGGGAATCTAAATTTATCCAACACTTCAGTCTAAAAGTTCATGGGAAACCATTTGAGTTTTTAATTGGTTCTTGCTCTTAATTGAATTAGAAATACTGCAAAGAAAACCTTTTGGGCTTTTCCCATGCCATAACTAATGTAAGAAAAACAAATAAAAAGCTTCATTCTTGGAAAAGATTTTTAGCTAATTTCATTTAAAATTAAGTGCAAATAGTTCCTTAAATGTGAGGAATGCATGAAATAATGCATGCTAATCCGTACACTCGATGGATATCCACATCTTCTTCTATATCTGCGATTGATCCATCCTGTAATTCTTAACCTAAATCTTTTTTTAACAGTAAAAATAAAAATTGTGATAATTTTAGACTGCAGAGGAATTCTGCCATCTGCATCGCTAAGATGAGCCTTTGCATCTGCCTTTATAAAGCTTTTACGTAGCACCACTTTGCAGTTCTCTTCAACAGTTCTTGAGCCCTTTTATCTGGCAAAGTTCACATTCCATTTAACATTCTGGAAGTGGCAAATACTTCTAACATGCTTATGCATATTTCTAGCCTTCAGCTTGAGAATTTGTTTTATATTGGAGTCTCTGTTGCAGGCAGAGAAAGCAAGCTGGGCAGTGCCTAGAGGAGCTAATCGTACATGGAAGATCTGTCCAGCTGAAGAACAAGGAGCTGCTTGTTTGTCAAACCTGAGTTGTCTGTAGTGGTAATATGAGCCAGAAGGGCATTTCAAGTATATGGAGTGTTTCCAAGAACTGCTTGAACACAATTAATTCCATTCACAAAAATGATAATCATAGTAAAAGTAATTTTATGGTTTAAGACATTTTGAAGCAAAGAGTTTCTTCTCTTCTCCTTTCCCACCTGTGTATCCTTGTCCAGTCTTGTGCTATTCCTGTGCTATGTGTGGCCTGTTAGTGTCTGACTTGCTAAATGCTCGAGGACTATGTTTGACAGTGTCTAGGGCAATTAAACCTAACCTTCCTGTGGCCTCCCTCTAAACATCTGAGCAATGCTAACCACTGTTCCACGTAGTTAGTTGTGGAGGGGGAAAAAAAAGGACTAGTTAACTGGCTTTGGCAGCCTAAATTTTCACTGCATTCTTCTAAATGAAAATTGTTATTTTGTCAAATCAGATATGTTGTCTCACACCAAACATTATTAGAATTCTGAGTTTCTGAATACTGTGTGTTCACGATATTTTGCAGTGCCTTTTACACTTTCAGACATTTAAGTTTATTTTCCACAGGCAAATGCTAGCCAAATCCTTTTCTCTGAAGGTTTTAAATAATTTTAGACTTAATTTTCATGCCAACTGCATGTGAGTTTATGCCTCACAAGTAAATAAATAAATAAATAAATGAAGCACCTGGATAGAAAAGTACTGTCAGAGATTGATAATTTCAGCTGCTTGGGAAACATTTTTGATTACTAAAGCATCAAGCCACTTAAATAGGTGCCATTCTGTAATATTTTATCAGCTGCAGAAATTTGGGCCAAAATGAACTATTTTTAAGCAGAGTTGATATCTATTAAAATACTAGGTTTGATTTGTCTTACACATTCTGTGGTGGTCATTTTTTGTAGTAACTCTATCTGCCCATTACCTTTAAAACCTGTCTCAGGCTATTACTCACTCTCAGCCTTGTATTCCCTTTAGTGCATATTGTATTTTAATTTTCCCAATTTCCTTCTGTCATATTTGATGCCAAAGTTAAGGCCACAGTTAACCCAAAAATTCAAAACATCAGTCTCTTATTCTAATTGGTTTTGTGTCAGCCATCAGATTGTTACAAATGTGAACCTGGACAAGATGCTTTAAGATTTCGCAGCCAAAGATTGTATTTGATATGTTTGGGGTCATTCCTTCTACATATCTGATTTCATACTTTTAAGACTAACCCCTTGTTTCCTTCTGGGAATGCTGAAAATACTTGGGCCTGTTCCAGCTCATTTGACATCACTGGGATTCTTTTGGTAGCTTGAGGTATACTAAATTTTATATGGTGCTACATTTACTTAAATTCTTCATTACTCTCCTGACTTTACTAGGAGCCAGACTGTTGCTCAAATTACAGTTTAAAACAGAGATTATTGATGTATTTATATGCCTCCGAAAACAATCCAATCAGTATTTTCTCTGTGGCCATCACGCTCTCAAGTAATACATACTCTTAATGTAGCTTGCCAGTAGCTCACGTTCTTAGCAGAAAGGATACAGGCTTTGCATCAGTCCATGCTAAGTATTTTTTTTCCTATGTTACCATCTATGTGTTCTTCTGGTCAACTACTTCTGTCATTTAAAAAGCCATCTCACATGTTTGAAGCCTGTTATAACCCAATCCTGTATCTATCTACTTGTTTTGCCTTCTCAATGTTTGGAACTTTACCTTAGCTTCAGCTGGAGTATTTCATGATGTCAAGAATTTTCCTCTTGTGGCAAGGATTTGTCTTCTGATACACAGAGGTCCCCTTCTGTAGGGTAGCACTCATTGCCACACTGCTGATAAATGCTAAAAAACAAAAGTGGAATCATAGAATCAGAATGATTCGGGTTGGAAGGGACCTTAAAGATCTAGTTCCAATGCCCCCTGCCATAGAGAGGGATACCTTCCACTAGACCAGGTTGCATCCAGTGTGGCTTTGAACACTTCCAGGCTTGGAGCATCCACAACTTCTCAGGGCAATCTGTTCCAGTGGCTCACCACCCTCACAGTAAAGAATTTCTTCCTAAAACCTAATCTAAACCTTCGCTTCTTCTGTTTGAAGCCATTGCCCCTTGTCCTGTCACTACATGCCTATGTAAGTCTCCCTCTACCTCTTTTGTAGCCTTCCCTTTAAGTAGTGAAAGGTTGCTTTAAGGTTTCCCTAGAACCTTCTTTTCTTCAGGCTGAACAACCCCAACTGTCTCAGCCTGTTTTCGTAGGAGAGGTGCTCCAGCCCTTTGATCATGTTTGTGGCTCTCCTTTGCACTTACACCAGCAGGTCCATGTCCTTCCTATGTTGGGGGCTCCAGAGCTGGGCACAGAATTCCAGGGTTCTCAACAATAGTGGAGTAAAGGGATAGAATAACCTCTGGCCACACTTCTTTAGATGCAGCTCAGGATGTGGTTGGCTTTCTGGGCTGCAAGCGCACATTGCGAGCTCATGTTGAACCTTTTCTCCACCAACAACCCCAAATACTTCTCCCCAGGGCTGCTCTCAAGCCATTCTTTGCCCAGCCTGTACTTGTGCCTGGGATTTCTCCAGCCCAGGTGCAGGATTTTGCACTTGGCCTTGAAGTGGGAGTATTCAGCACCAACCAACACGTCATTCAAAAAGTACTTTTATTTTTGAAAATATACCTAGGTTTGTGCCACCTATTTTCAGGTACCTGTTCATATAGGCTTAGGAGTTAGGAGAGGCAGGTTTCATGAAATGCCTTCTAGAGTGCTTTCTGTAGTCTGTAGTAGAGAAGATTAACTTGTTCCTTGAAACTGCCATCCTAATGTCATTTTGTTGGCAATCCCTCAAGATGATCTCTGTTTATAAATGCTTTATACTTGCATTTCAAAAATAAGTTTGATGTTTTTCTCCATGACCTGCTAAATTAAGGAAGGAGACACAATTTCAAATCCTATTAACAAATGTTTCCAAGGTGGATCATGACCTGAAACTATGGGTCACTGCCACTGTGAATGAAGAATGAAAAAACTAAGAAAGGGAAAGATATACTTAACAGCAATATAAGTTCTTATCTACTTTGGTAATAGGAATTAATATGGGATATTAATCTTAGTTGCTAGTTTTGACACACTCAAGCTATCTGGTTATTTCATCATTGCCTTTTTTGGTACTAAGAAAAATGTTGGATAAAAATATGTATCTATCTAACTTCAGAGAATTGTTTTAGGTTCATAGAACACCCTTCAATTTCTTCTTCTTTTTATCAGTTTGGGAATATTCTTGTCAAAACAAAGAGCTGAAAAGGGAACTTCCCGAACTGAAGAAAATACAGATCTTATGAAAAGTTGTTATTTCTTAAAACTCTTTAAATCATACATTGCTAAATGGGTTATCTTAATCTAGAGTTCTTAATTTACCAATATTATTTGTTGATGATATCTAACAATAGTGTGCATTCCAAGCCTAAGGAACTCAGGTAGCCTGAAATATCTTTCTTTTGTAGGCTATAATACAAAAAAAAAATATATTTATATTCTTGTCCTGAGGGCTATGTCAGAATAAAAAGTCTAATTCCTTTACATTTTAAAAATGCCAGTTTTCTTAAACATGAAGAGTTTTCTGTTAAACACTGTGCTCCAAAATCCAAATGAACAAAATATTTAACATGAAACTCAGCAGTTCCACATTAATAGATCCTGGCTGACAGTATGAAACTTGGACATTATTGATTACAGTTCCAATGAGATGTACTAGCTTTAATACAGGGTACAAGCAACATGTGCAGGCAAGCCAGATGCTAAACTGAAACATTATCTAAACAGAGTTGATTTCAAATGTTTCAAATGTAAATAATCCACCGGGTGGTCCTTGAGACTGTCAGCAGTCATTATTTTCTGTAGCATAAACAGGGCTGTCAGCTGGGATTTCTGTCACAAAGATAAAAAAGTCATTTTTCCCTTGCAAAGCCTAGGCTGTTTTTAAGGAAAGTCATGTACCTCCGTGATAGATGGAGAGTTTCTTTCTGGATTTTAGTGAAAGTCTTTTATAAGCTACCATGAAAACCAGAGTAGGTGTCGGAACTGTGTAGACTATGAGCTAAATAAATGTTAATGGAATTAGCAGAATAATAAGCCTTAAAATTTCAACAAGTCTAAAAAAATGTGTAATTTCCATAGATTTTCCATGGGTTTTTTCCCAAGTTTTCTGCTGATAGCAAAAGCTAAACCAAGAAATATAGATACTAATACGTAACAAACCTTGGATGAAAAAATCATTTTATGTTAGAGGCTACTTCTTGAATTAAAAATATGAACCTGATCAGTTAAGTGACCTGAAGGACTAGTTAGTTGATCATAGGGCTTTAAGATTTAAATCATCTAATCTGATTCAGATATTTCAGAAGCGTATTATTACACTGCCTGCCTCTACTTAGTTCATGGCAGCTGAGCAATTAAAACATATTAACAAATCTGGTCTGACATCTCGAAGCACAAAATTATTATTTAGTAGTATCTTCTGTGTCAACAGTCACATCTTTATCTAATAGCCACTGAAATCCGCAGGAGTGTTGCCACTGGCTTCACTGGAAAGGTGATTTGAGGCAGTGTAGCACATCAGAGTTTAATTCCAAGATAGCTGAAGATTTTTCCTGAAAGAAAATAAAATTTTTCAGGTTCTTCTTCAGGGGCCTATACCTCCTTTCTGTAATGGTCCTGGGCACTGCTCAAAAACTAGAGAACTTCACACTTTACTGAACCACAAAGATTTCTTCTTATGCAGGTATGTTCTTTGTGCCTGAGGAACTGAATATAGAGTCATTCCATGATAGAGTCATTCTTTGCAGCCCATATTTATACTTGCTTACATGGTGCAGTGAGTCAACAGAAAGGATGAACAATTTGGTTAATCCCTCCTTAAATCCCTCCCTTCTTTACTTGGACGTTCTGCAAAGTCTGTGTGTAGTGTTGCCTGTGTTCTTGCCAGATTGTCTGGCTACAGTTTTTCTTTTTACTCTCTCTCCTCTTTCAGTGCACTCTCCATGTCATCTCAAGCAGCCACCAAGTATTCAGTTCACCTTTCCCCATGGGATTTTGAACAGTCCATTCGACCCTTGCATTCTTGTCTTGAAGAAACACCTGTATAACATGTCTGTTTAATGTATCCTGAAAATACACATCTTTACAATCTAGTATTTGTACTTAACTCTCTAAAGTTGTCTATACTTGTCTTTACCTTTTTCTCACTACAAACCCTTTCAATTTGCATAACTTTGTAAAATAATACTGCAAGCATCCTGCTGCTTTCTCCTGCTAAAAGGAATTTGATGACCAACTCCTCCTAAGATCAATGAATTAGGAAAAATATTATGGGAATATTGCATATTTTTCTTTTGTGTCAGAATTAACTTTAATTGAAATGACAATATATTTTGAACAGATTTTTAGGTCAGCAGATACTCTGAATATCTGAGGTACAAAACTTTCCCCGTGTTACATTTTACCTGAGCACCGCCACAGACATGCAGCTATCAGCATACCATGTGCACACCTACATAAGTGAAATGATGACAGCAAGAGACTATCCTTGCATAACTATTGAAAAATATATGGAGGCCAGTGTCCTCTTTTTTGGGTGCTGAAAGGGGAATGTGCTCTTCTTGGTATGTGGTATTCTCTGCTTCTTTGAATCACGGCTGTGAATTTTCTTTTTTGCCAAAAGTCATTTTTTCAACAGAATGGAATTTTCCACAAAACACTGCCTTCCACAAGAATTGCCCATTTTTAAAAGTCTTTGAAATAGAAAGTGTTTAGATCAAGAAAAATATTTTTTCTTCAAGTGTTTTTTAGGTGTTCCAGTCCCCTGAGACTTTTCTTCTACTGTTCCCCACAGTTTTATCATTCTACAATGTTTCAGTAATTTTCATACACATTACTCTTACGTTTGTGTTTGTACATTTCACAGCCTTTTCAGAGCAAATAAACGTTACTGAAATAAAAAGGGATTGAAATCTCTACAATAGAGTGTGTGCATCAGAGATACAGAAAGCTGTAAATGGGTGCTTTATAATCATAGTACTTTCCTTTTTTCCTCACCTGGCATTATTTTTCTTGAACTAAGAGTACATCAGTCTAGTAATTGTCTGTAGTAAAGAAAATGCACTGACATGTCAGATTTGATTGTTAAAGGAAAATGCACTGAACCCAGCTGAAAGTGTAGTTGCAGAGAAAGAAGATCCTTTCAAATCCTGTCTTCAGTATCTTTTGTAAGTATTCATTGCATTTTTTAAATTAATGCCAAAAGGCTTTACTGCATCAGTCAATAATAAAGTGAGGGGACTGGGTAAGCTCAGGATAGATTCTGTGTAGCACGTTTAATGAGTGCCTTTGCATGTGTGTGTATCTATATGTGGTCTTTGGTGAAGAAGTAATGCTGGACTGAATGTCTTTGATTGGATTATAGTGTGTCTTGCCCTTTTCCATCATTCCTATATTATTAGCTGATGTTTATTTTCATAACTGTGCTTTTACTACAGCTGTAAAAAAAAAAAAAAAAAAGGGCCTTCTTTGAAGTTCAGGATTATATTGTGCTGGGAATATTATTTAGAAATTGGCTAAAATACAGCTATGGAGGGAGGGGGCTGAGCATGGGAATTTTAAGGCTGAGTGGAGCAAAAGCCATAGAAGCTCTGAAGCCCTGGTCCCGTGCCCTTTAATAACATAGCGTTGCTTCTCTTCCACTCCACAAACAGCACTGCTGATCTATTGGCATGAATAAGATTTAAAGGAGCAAAACTCTAACTTGATATTGGTGGACTTATTGGCATCATTTGGTTTAGTCTACTGTAAGATTCAATTTTGCTCCAATTCAGAAAAGAAAAATTAGGAGAGCAAACTCCCTATATAGTCACTGGAGAGAGGTAAGAGTTTCCAGGGGGGCCACTTAGGCAGTGTCAGTTAATGGCTAAAGCAGACAGCATAGATAACATGCTTCTGAAATATAACCGTACCATGTGGTTCTTGGAAAGTGAGACAGAGACTTGGGTGCATGTTAAGATTAGTCAAAGAAAGATAAACTTATAGCGGAGTTCTTGCTACTTTCATTTGGAATGTTAATAGCTCGAATTAAACAGAGTAGAGTACTCCAAATACCAGAGCAATGAAAAAGTTTACAGCAATGATATCAACATTTGGAGTATCCATATTTTTTTAAGGTCTGTTCACTTCCCATGATTTTCAACATACTTATACATTGCCAAATATAACTCAGGGTGCAGATATGTTGTAAGCCTGATTTAAAATTGAGTGCTTGGGTATAATTCCTTCACCAGGGTTACCCCATGAATCCAAAACAAAACCAAATCAAATGCAGTTGCTTTCTATTATAAAAGTGTATTTTGTCCTCATATATAAAACAAACTTCCAGATTCGTGTACTCAGAAAGGAGGCCAAGGAGTGAACCAGCACAGAAAAATTCTCCCTGTAAGTAAGAATAAAGTCATTTTCTAAGGTTATTGTAGAAATATAAGTAACCCCTGCTAATATTATGTTTTCTCTGGGCAAACATAGATAAGTTTATTCTCAAGGTCTGACAACCTTGTCTTGTATACTTAGGTGTTACATGCAGCTTTCACATCAGAGATAGTGGCATGAAAAAAAGTATCATCTCATTAAAAAGGAAGATGAAATTTTGTTCACACTTTTTGCAAACAGAAGTGATCAAGGACCAGGCTGCCAGTCTGGGAAAATGGCAAAGCAGCAGAGAGAAAAGAAGCTGGGCATTTGTGTCCATCCTGATCACCAATCTGCCACTTGCTGGATGCAATCTTTTGGTTGAGCCAGCCTTGCCACTTACTTTTCCCCCATGTACAATGTGAGGAACATCCTGTGTTTAAAACACTTCAAGAACCAATACATGGAAGGAACTGAACACGGCCATGTTTGAAAGATGGAAATCTCTTTCTAAACCACTCCTGTTAGATTCTCCATGTTGGTACCTTGACAGCACTGCTCAACTCACTGATTGTGTACAGACGTTTTGGACTAGTCACTTGTTTTAAAGGACAGCACAGGAATATGCTGAGCTACCTGTGGTCTCCGTGGTGTTAAAGAAAGTAAAAGCAAATTATTTGTAATATAGGTATGTGCCCACAAAATAATCAAAGCTGTATCCTAAAGAAGACTTGCCATCTTGGATGAATCCCAGCTGTCCCGGGCATCCATCACTCCAAAAGCAAACCTTTGGCTCCCTTATATTTTTACAATTATATGTATGTTATCAAAAAGAGGCAAGAACGTGGGAAAGGAAAAATAAAAGGTTTAAAATAAGGATCCGTACTGTGGGAATATGGAGGGGGAAGAGTGGTGAATATAGTAGTTCTCCTTCACAGCGGAGTGGAATTCTGTGCAAGGTTCTCTTGCACACATGCCTATTTTGTTTAGAAAGGCACTGGTGCTTAAGCACCTGCCTGGCTTACCCTAAAGCAAACAGACAGCAAATAGTCTGTCTCAGAGACACTAAAAACGGCCACAGTTTGTGCATACTAGGTTGAAAGCCAAGAGGAGACCAGGCCAAGCAAATGCACCTTCTCATTTGGCAAGTTTGGGTGCTGGCTGTTTGCTGGTGAGAGTACACAGATGCTACATATTCTATCTAATTTGAAACATCTGTGGAAAGAAGTATCACATGAATGATAAATACAGAATTGGAGGTTCTCATTGCCAATAAAAAAAAAAAATGCAAGAAAAAAAGACTCATTACTGTTGCTTTTTCACTGTGGTCCTTAGTAAATGCCAAAATGAAAACAAAAACCAAAAAAAAAAAAAAAGAAAAAAAAAAGAAAAGGAAACTATATTAAAATAGTTTATATGCTAAAAAGGTGTGGTTCAATTGCTCTTGAAATTGTTAGGAATTAACTTTAGAGAGTTTTATATTGAATGGCTAAGGACATTCTTCTTTTAAGAAATTGGCTGCCTCATTGAATATATTTGAAGAGTTAAGGCTAAAATAAAGGACATTTAATGTACAGAGCTGTTGGCTAATGTGTCAACAGCCATAGGGTTACAGCTCCAGACAAATCACAGATTAAAAGAAACTATGGATGTCAGCAAGAACAGCAGTGGGCTCTCTATTACCTCAAGAGCATCTGTGCTTACCATCCTCCTATCTTTTGTTTGTCTTTTTTTTTCCCGAAAACTTCATAAGTTCTAAATGAAATTAATGTCACTGGGACAATATGAAAGGTGACCAAGGCTTCTTGATAAGTGTTTGTGAGATATGCAACACACTACTGCCCACATACCAGTTTTTTCATGCACATAGAGCAGGAAGAGTTAAAGCCCAAATCTTGTCAGACAAACTAAGGATTAATAGAAGAGATGTCTGTTGTTCTGTTGAGTTCCAGATGGTATTAAACATCCTTTTATTTCTCCTTATCCTCTTCCCATAAAGCCAAAAAAACTCAAAATTGGCACAGCACAGACATTAGCAAGGCCCCCACACAAGGACTGCACAGAAACCTGTGAAGTGTTCTGCAAAGCCAGAAACATGCTTAGAACTTGGAAACCCTCTCAAGAAAAATGATGTCACAGGCAAAGCCATTAGTAGTTTTTGATAGCCAAATTTTTCTCCTGTGGATTATTAACAGCCTCCCCGAGCACTGGGCAGGGTGAGCCTGTCACGGGAATGGCAGCAGCAGGAAGTCGGAAGCATTCATCTGTGTGCAAATGTGTCACAATGGGCCACACAAACCTCAAAGCAGTTCTCCTTTTGGCCTTTGCACACCTAACCCTAATGCATATGATTTCCAAAACCTGTCAGAACTAAGTAAAAAACTATTTCTTTGCATTCACTGTCCTGGAAGTTTTGTTTTCCCCCTTGCTTATGTGTATCAACTCAGCAGAATCAAAATAAAATACACTTTTAAACTCAATACAAAATCTGGAACACAGACAAGAAAGGAAAAATATTGTTATTGCTACTTTTCTTCTTAGATATTTCTGTGGCACATCACTACTACGATTACATGGGCCACACTGAGCCACCCAGGTACTTTTTTTTGGAAAGAAGTGCAAACAATATGTTGACATCTCAGGTCATTCTATAAGTACAGAAAATCAAGACAATTAATTTGTTTACATGACCTGATGGTCCTTTCTGCACATTTATGTGATGTTAAAATGCTAAAGTTAGTAAGAGTTCCATAGATTTTAATATGCTTTTAAATTCTCACGTTTACCTGACCATTAACTGAGTATCTATACTTCATATTATGGAACAAAATTTACTGAGGAAGTAATGTACAGTAGGGATAGTATTCATGAAAGAAGTAAATTTTGAGTCTCGTTTGGCTGCCGTTCAAAAACGCAGAACTCTGATGGCTCAGTCCATTTCAGTGGGAGTCTTGCTCTCAGACAGGCTAAACATTGTCAGTGGCAGCCAGCAGAACAATAGCTAACTTGGTTTTTGATAGAGCTTCTTGTTAGACAGCTGGGTTAATAAACTGTTTTGAAGACAATTCTTATCCACTGCTAAACTGACAAAAACTTACAAACATTGAAGCTGAAAGTCTGAATTAGAAAGGAATCTTGTATCCTTGTGCTTATATTCATATTTTGCAATATTACATTTACAGCATATTCAGGGTTTAGATTGCTTTTGTTTTATTTGAACAAACACTTGTAATTTTATTTTGGTTTTGAACATATCATGTATAAATGACCTTTTTTAAGAAGACTAAGTAATTGTTCAGTTTTTGCTCTTTGTCACAAACACAAATATACATCAATGAGAAAAGTTTATAAACCAATGACCTCTCTTGAAGTTTGGATTTTTTCATGAATTCTTGCAGCTAATACCCAACACAAAGCGAAATAACTAAAGAAATGTATTTTGCTGCCACTAAAGTCAAAAGAGCTGAGCTGATAATAGAAGAACCTAGAGTGAAGGTTACTTGATAGAGGCAGTGGTAATCTAAAATTTACACTCTGATGCTCTACAGGTGAAAAATATTTATGATAGATATGTTCCATTTTTCTTGAGAAGTACATATAAGATGTTAAAGTCACACTGAACTTTAATAAATATTTACACTTCACAAGGAATTAAGTTTCTTTGATTAATTAGGCCCTAAATTAAAAAATTAAAGGAAAAAAAAAGATGAGGTTTCTCTTGTAAAGTCTTGTTGTTCTCTAATATTTTGGGAATCCTAAAATTAATAATAAAAATAATAAACATTATTATTACAATTTTAAATAGAAAGAACATATTAAATAGCAATATTCAGAACAAGAAATTATTAATTATTTCCCATGTCTCCATACAAGTTTTTAAAAAGTAAGCCCCACAGACTTTGAAAAGGAAGGACAAAAACAATGTAGAAGAGTGCATAAGGAGTAAAAGCAAAGACATTGCTAGAAACAACTGACCTTGAGCCAGACTTTCAGAATGACAGGCTGATAAAGTTAAGGGACCAGATGGTCAAGGATACTGAAGATAGAACGGAAAAAGTCCTCAGCCTCTGTTTTAAGCACTTTTGGACATTTTCCCTCTCATTATGTTATTGACCTAAAGAAAGTATTGACTTCCCTTGCTTCATAATTTCTATAAATTATGGGAGTTTTACAGTAGGACAATGTCAGCTTGATCATACGCAGTGTTTACAGTTGGGAATTTTTGCAAGGAGAAAAGATAACTCACCAGATTACTTCTCATAGCATTTTTTCTGCAGGTCTAGGAACTACTAGGTTCACTGCTGAAAGATTTGGGGTGAAATCATGGCCAATGGGAATTTTGCCATCTACTTCAAAAGATTCAGATTTCATCCTAGATCTTATTTGTCTAGCAAGAAAGTGCTTATTTTCCTATTCTTTTTTTTGTGCACAAACTGTCAGCATTGCATGAAACAAACCATCCTGATTTCCAGAGTGCCTTTCAAAAGTCGGGTCACTGCCAAAATTGCAAATCCAATTTGTTCACAGATTGACCAGTGTGTGATCATTCCAATTATATTTGGCACATGTCAAGTGGAAGAATCAAACCTCCCTCTTTTTGGATCACTTATAAACACTTTGAAAAATAAACTCCCAATATAATTAGCTGCTGAAATGCTTGGCGGGTTGCCCTTAAAAAAATCCCCATCAGAAAACACACCCCCTTGATTCTTCCCGAGCACTGTCTTCAATAAGCAAGTCAGACCTTGTCCCCTGCACCTGCACTGATTAGTGTAATCTTCCTGACTGCCTGTGGGTACCCCCAAAAACTAGTTTTCCCACAAGCGAGGTCCAGGAACTGTGTTACATGAGAGCTGGATAATGTGGCAAGATCATTCTCCCCCTCAATCTCACCCTTAAGCACAAGCTGCTGCTTAAGCCCATCTGCAAGCTGAATGTACACAGCACAGCTCACTGGCGCCCTTAGTCTCCAAAAACTCTGTTACTGATACACGTTGAGGTTTCCTTTCAGTGCATCAGTGAAAATGCATCACCCTGTCAAGCTGTCTGAAATCCTGTGTAGGAGCTACCTTTTCCAGCAAGCATCTGCCTTAATTCTTAAAAAAAGTCCTGTTCTGCTTTTTGCATAATCCTGCCAAAAAGCAAACGAACATTCAGTGAGCCAGTTACTCATTTTTGCTGCTATCTTGAAACACAAGAGTTGTTCTTCCTCTTATATCTTTTTGGTTGTTGTTTTCCTTCCCGACGGTTGTCATGAGAATCACTTCAGAACACTCAGAAGCTGAGAAACAGAAAAATTCAGTGCTGAAGAAGGAAATCAGAATAGTAGGTAAACGTATCAAGAAACTCAAGCCTATTCTGCAAAGCCACATTTTGAGAGCAGTTTGGCAAGAAAGTAAACATGCTTGTGGATTTTTCAATGTCAGTTTTTACTTTGCCATCAGAACCCTGGGGACCTTCCACTGGCTAATTTTTAAAACACATTACTTCTGAAATTAATTTATAGTCCCCTGCCAATCTACCTCTACTCTGTGCTGTTTTTAGCAAATTTTGTGAGTAGCGATTTTGTATGGGAAGATCATCAATTAAAACGCTAAATCATCCCCATCTCAATAGCAAACTCTGTAAATTAAAAAAGCCATTTTCAGCTCCATAGATATCCTCTTGAAGCAGCACCACACTTTCTCCTGATGAAGTATTTCCATTCTGATGATTGCTTTCCCTTTTCCTCATACTCTCTGTCTCTGTTCAGTTCTCATGTAGGACATGATCTAGCAAGTGTTTGAGACAAGTCCGGATGGCTTGGCGCTGGCTCATCCCCCTTACCCAGGAATAACTAAGCACAAAAGCTGCCAGATAAGTTTTGCAGAATCCATATTTGGTAAGTATTGTTGCATTTCTTCCATATCTCTACTTATGTTTTTCTTCAAAATTGTTCTGAAATCATGAATGCTGACAAATGGCTCAGTAGATGCCTGGTTTATGTTTTTCTTCCATTAAATATAGCTAGGAAGTTTATTATTCTGCAGTCAAACGCTACCACAGTCAGTATGATGGGTGTATTTATAATGGTTTCCACCAGACTTCTACCTCTGTGTGCCAGTTCTCTCAGTGTTCTGGGATCATCTGATCCCTGTGGCTGAACTGTGGCGAACTATTTGAGACTGTCTGCCATCTT
Source organism: Oxyruncus cristatus (assembly GCA_013399855.1). Classification (NCBI taxonomy): domain Eukaryota; kingdom Metazoa; phylum Chordata; class Aves; order Passeriformes; family Cotingidae; genus Oxyruncus; species Oxyruncus cristatus. The sequence continues at coordinate 484,290 of VXAY01002934.1, read as the reverse complement.
GTATACAGTAATGTTCATAACCATAAGTCAACTCTCCCTGTTTTCTAGCATAATTTCCCATTGAAAGATGATGAGCCACTTCATTTTAGGAGTAGAGTTTATGTCATATACACCATCTCATGAAATTCTGTAAGATTGCTGTCCAAAGACTGCACTTTTGCGAGAAAAATAGTTCCACATATAAGGGTATGTAAATCCTAACACAAATATTAGGAAAATAGTTTTCAGACAGGTAAACTTGATACCTATTAAGATATTGGATCTCCCTCGCTCTTTTCATTTTTGAAAATAACTACTTCAAAGAGAACAGATTAAAAACTTATTAAAACCTTCTAGATGATTTTGTTTTGTGTTGTGATTCTGCCTTTTAAGGCACTGTAGCAATCCCCACTTTTATGTATGGCATTTTGACACTCTGCTTCTTATTTATAAATGTGTTTTCCTGGATGTCTATAAATCAGCTCCTCAAGACTGTTCCAGACAGATACTTGGCTTCCAGACCCTAAGTGCAGAGAAGAATGGTTTTCTTTTCTTCCTGTATTGACAAAAGTAGATGTGATAGTGTGTAAGCCACACCACTGGAATGCAGTAAGTAAACAAGCACTTAAAGAACATGTTAGCAGCCTCAGTTTATTTACCTAGCTCCAACTCAAATAATCTCAGTTTAAAGCATAATTCAGGCAGTCAGTGGCACACCGAGTACCTGCATCCTGCCCCCTCAACAAGGAATGTGAACAAAGAACACTCTGACACTTGGGAATATGCAGGAACAAAGGACCCAAAGAATCATCAAAGCATCAGGACCGAATTTGTGAGCTTTTATCACATGCTTGAATCCCACATATTTCTGGTGAGGCTTTGCCAACAGCTCCTGAGGCATTGCTTACACTGCACTAGAATGTGAGATTCTGGACAAGGAGACACAAATCTCCCCATACCAGAAGAAGAGCTATGGTAATGCTATTCCATTCTCACATCATTTTTATAGCTGAGAGGAAATGCAGGCCACAAATAAAGAAGGTAATGGACTCAGTATTACAGAAATTCCCCATTGTTCCCTCCTTACAGAAGACTAAGGGTCCAGCTCTACATTTCATGTCTCTAGTTGCTATTCCTCAGCTGCTGGGGAGTGTCTTGCCCCCAAGCCCAGCCTGGAGTCAGTGCTATGAATACCGCCTCCAGCACAGCAAGCTGAGGCAGGCAGCAGCCACGGATGGTATTTGTCTTGGAACATGCTTAGTTATGTGAACATAAGCTTTCACAATATGATTCATAGCCTAGATGAAGGTTGCAAGTTTTCAGGCTGGTACGCAGCAGCACATTCAACATAAGACTGTAGCTTTACCAGCTCTTTTATTTAATCTGAAGAGAGTCGAGTTACGATGAACATAGAAAGTCTTTAGAATCCCCTGTCCACTTGAATTTCTCCCCCTTTCTCCCCACTCCGTGTTTCTTTCCAGCAGAAATGAGAAGTCTGTGTTTTAAAGAGGTAATGAAAGAAAACAAATATTTGTGTTGGTGGTTCCTCCAGGGCCACAAGAAATTGATTCCTTTAATAATCTAAAAAAAGGAAAACACCATCTGCTATCTACTATTGATTTAATCAGGAGTCTCAAAGAAAAGTTTACAGAAGAGGGGGAAAAAAAATCACCTCCTGTCCCTTCCTCTCCATACCTTCAACACTGAACCAGAGTCCTCCAGTTTTGCTTGGGTTTGAGTCTGAGGCATCCAAGTCCCCTCTATGGCCTCACAAGAAAATTAACATGTCTAGAGGACAGTTTTAGGAGTCTCACAGCATCTCAAGACATCAGGTTCTTAATTCATTTGATGGCCAAAAACTAAGCAGAATTAGTTGAAACCACAGTTTAATGTAAGTAAAGATGTGAAAAACACAGAAAAAACTGTTTAGTGTGGGCATAGGTAAATAAAAGGCTTTAACAACTTAAAAATTATGGTGTTTGCACCACAAGGAAGACTTTATGATGTGATGAACAAGCAAATGGGCAGTGTTTGTGTCACAAGTGCATAGCTCATCCTGAAAAAATGCTAGTTAAGTTTGGTTGGGATTTTTTCCCTGTGAGAAACTCTTCTTTTTAAAATATAAGAAAAGCCTGTCATATATCTTCATTTCCCTTTTTCTCAAATTTCACATAGATACCTAGTGTGGTTTAGCAGCAAAAAAATAAAGATTTGGTTATTTAAACAGGCACCCAGTCTCTATGGGAGGCACAGATTATGTTGAGTCTAGCGAATAGCCTTGCACTAAAACTGATAAAGAGGGTTACAAATATGCTTTTCCCCTAAAAATAAGATACAGTTTATGGGGTTGTCTTAAATTAAACTTTGCTTTTAATTTCTTTAATTATTGCATTGTCTAAGAACAAGCCAAACACCTAAGGACAGATCCAGGCTGCTTCTCTATCCTGTTTGCAATGCCTTGATGACATAGTGAGATGCTGACTATGCTGACAACACCTGGCAAAGGCTGCTGAATGCCATCCATTTTCTTTTCTCCAAGGTGCCTAAGGCTATGGTAAATTCGGTGAAAAAAAGAAGGGATTGAATGGCTGGAAATGGCACTCACCTGCAACAAACCCTCTAGGACTGGAGGTACAGAAACAAGCTGCAGTGTAACATCAGTGGCTGTCAGACACTGCAACTTTCCTACTCGTACCTAAGTTCTGTATACAGTAAGGAGCTGAGGTAAAAGGAGCACATAAAGCTGGAGCTAGATGCAAGCACTCTGTGGGGGTGAAATATCTAATGACATCAGTGTAAGAAGTAGGGGCAGACTATGACAGGTATTTCTCAAACACAGGCACTGTTCAACATTAATGCCTATCTTTGACTTTAGTAGAGACGGTGCAGAATGGATTCCAGTAGACAAGACTATCAATCTGATCTAAACAGCAAAGATGTTTTTCAGATGGTCAGCACAAGGCAAGAAGCAGTTTTTACCTCACTATACCACCGCTGAAACATCTCTCAGAGCTTCAGTGACCACCAGCACAGCATTGCAGCCTCTGAGAGCAAGTTCCTCAGTTGGGATGCTTCTGCTGCTAAGAATGTAAATTGTGTATGAGGAGAAGGTCCTGTAACCACATTTCAAGCTGTTAAGCAAGTCAGAAAGTTCCCACAGCTTGGTGCAACTGTGCCAAAATCTGAAGAAATCTAATACATAGGAGAAATCACATTTCATTATGCCTGTGTAAGAGGGAAGGGCCAAAAGTTTGTGGCCGTACCTGAAAATATTTGCACTTCCTTTCTTTAAGATAAAACACAAAATATCTTGCCCTCATTTGGGGGTTTTTGTTTGTTTGTTTGTTTTTTGGGTTTTTTGGGTTTTTTTGGTTTTTTTTTTTTTTGTGTTTGGGGGTTTTTTTGTGTGTACTGTTACAATCCTAGCAGACTGATGACAGGGGAAAGACAAGATTTGTAGGAAAATATGCTGTATTTTGATATGCCAAATGATGCCTGCAAAATGCTAAAGCCAGTCAACACCACTCTACAGCCATCACAGTGAGTGTCCCTTGCCAACAGAGCTAAAAAAATGTATGGATGGTTCACTGGCCCATTTCGGAATGTGATCTGTTCCATCCAGGCATCAAGTAGAAAATCAGGACCAGACTAACCAAGCTGTATACACCAAGGTGACCACACCCTCACTAATGTACGTGAAGATCAGGTTAGCCTTGGAATAATATTTTTCATAAAGTAGACTCTTTAAATTTGAGCTCTCAGTCCTGTTTCCCTTCAAAAACTGAACCTAAAAATTAAAACTCATAATTCTGCTTGTTGTATAGACAAGAGAAAACCTTCCTATTAAGCTTTCTCTTCCACAAATGTCTTTTTATTCCACTAGGACCAATGCCCTCTGTCCTCTTCTAAATCCTTACCACGCTACTCCATTTTTCAAATTTTAGAATTCACTAAAATAATTAGGCTGAGAACAGAACACCTGCTCTGAGTTTTTCTGTCTGTTCTTGACCTTTCTTAACTTCACATTTGGTTCTGCATCAGACTCAAAGAAGGATTATTTATCCCATGCACTTCATGTTTGTTTCACCTGTGCAGAGGTTTGTAGACTGACACAGAACCGGGATCTTTACATTTTTTTGGAAGAATTTCATTATTTTAATAGTACATATAAAATGGACCTCTTAAAGTGTAAAAAAAAAAATGAATAAGCAATGTTTTCACAGAATAACAGAATCACAGAACAGCCCAGGTTGGAAAGGACCTTAAATGGTCATCTGGTCCAATCCTTCATTAGAAAGGGAGCCTAGATATTAGTTCCTATAATACCCAAAGATTATGAAATAGTGGAAATAATGGGAATAATCTTGTAAACAGAACTGCCATTGAGTAGGCAAAGTGATGTCCTTTATGGGCCTTCTGCTACTTATGATCAAAGATATGGTCATCTAGTACATTAAATGAACTATCAGTCACCATCTCTTTTTGAAGGAGCATTAGTCTTGTGTTTTTAAACTACTGGTTTCATGCAGCACAAAAACCTCTTGACAAGTTGCTCTCCTGGGACTTGATGCTTCCGTGTGAGTTCAGTCAGAAATCCCTAATGCCACCTTTTTCTGTTGTTGATCATCAGTGTTCTTGAAGAGAACAGAAAATAGAAGTGTATGTTTAAAGCTTTATCAGTATCCTTTCTTACTTTGGGACTTTTAATTTTTCACTATGTTTTTCTGTGATATTCACCTGGTTAAGACATTTATTTCTTCTGATTTAGTTTTTCTAGTAATTTCCTAATCTATTTCTCTTAATTTTTCTTCTTTCTTTGAACATTATTTTGCCACTATTTTAGAAATTAAGAATTATGTCTATGTGCATAATCAATAACTTGGTTTAGTGGCTGACCTCTAGAATAAGAGTTAATGAAAGTTTATGGCTGGCCTAATAAAATCACTAATTTTGAGGTGGAAATATTTTCATATCTTTTAAAAGAACATTTTTGATCAAACTGGGCATTAATCCAACCTGAAGCAATCTAATTTGCTTCAAACTATCCAGGTTTTATAACAAAGGCATTTTTTCAGTGGGAATCAAATTTTAATTCATCAAAATGCACCAACCTGGTATTCCATGAACATCTTACTGGAGTGACCATCTGAGAAAAAGATGTGTCTTCCTGCAGATGCAGATTTGTGCTGCCAGAGATGGATGTCATGAGGCCAATGTCTTGAGCTGAGTGGGCAGTCAGGGACAGGAGTGACAATCAGAGGCAGGACTGACAGCCAGCTTGTCCTTCTTCAGAAGCAGAGCCTTTTTTTTTTTTTTGGTTGGTTGGTTTTGTTTTCCATCTGATTGGAAGCTGAAAGACTTATCTAGAACACAGGTGGGCTGAATAAAGTTGATAAGAAGTTAGGTCACTCACTTCCATGCTTTGGCAATCACCTTAATGATTACAGGCATATTACAGAACCTAGGAAGAAATGAAGAATCTGTACAAGAGAGACTAGAAATCAAATATTTTTCATGGTAAATGTCAGTGGTGTTATAGCTTCAGATTCTCTGCGTTGAACAGAGATTCACAGTTGTAATAAGGCTTCCCTGTCTTTTAGTCGTTCCCCCTCTTCTTGTGGCAAACATTTTTCCTTGAAAATCAAATAGAAAAGACTTCCTTGTGACTCTTGACTTGTTATAAATAGCATGAATTATTGGCAGGATTTTCAAAAGCATTCTCTGTCAGTCTACCCATGACTTAAATAAAAAAATGCTTCCCTACCTGCCCCCATTGACTTCAGTGAAGCTGCTTAAAAATCATTTACTATTTTCAGGTCACTGGCATTATTCCATGGATCTGAAGTTAAACTTACGCTCACACTGTCTTACTAGACCGAGACCATCCTAAGCAGGTTTTGAATCAATAATTTTCCCATCCTTTCTACATACAAAATGGTTCTGTTTTATCTTTATTTTCTCCATAAATCTCAAGATACTGTCAAAATGCAACATGATTTATATTCATTGTGCTTCATGTATGTTTCCCAAAGGTGCCAAAACAATAAATCTTGGATAATAGATAAATTATTGCTGATAACTCAACCAAGAAATATACAACAACTGTGATAGCATGTTTTTTTCTTAGCAATTACTTGTATTCTCTGAGAGGTGGAAACTATTCCGGAGCCTGGGAGCACAAAGCTCTAATCCAGCTGTTCAGAATGGAAGATAGATTCACCAAACTGCTGGGCCACAGAGATTGCTTATCTCTTTGTCTTTACGCTGGGGCAAAGACAATTATTTCTGTTGAGCCTGGGCACAGGTTTCTCTCTGAAGCAACCTCAGATTGGGAGCATTTGATTTCTCCAGGGAGTAACATAATTTATCTTATTCATAAGCAAATAAGTAGGTTAGTAATTAATATGAGAAATGCCTATATGAAACAGATGACAGAAGGGAAAAGAGCTGGAACCTCAAGTGACCACCAAACAGCTGGGCAAGGGCACGTGGATTAGTGCACACAGCCTCATGCCCTTTCCACCCCCATCCAAGGTCAACCAGGAACAAACTGCTTCGCTCAGGAAGGTGTAGAAGCCACATCTCTCTGGAGCACTGGCCAGTGTAACACAGCCACTTTCTTGACTGGGCTGTCAGTGGAGTGGCAGGAGAACAAAAGGGGTGAACAACTGCATGGACCACCGTGTAAGTACTGCTTTGCTAAGAGCTGCAGGAGTGGGCAGCATCCCCACAGTCTGCCTGGCACGCCGGGGTATCCCTGGGAAGACATGCAGTATGAAATTCAAAACAGAACAGCGTTATTTAATTACAATATGTTTGTAATAGCACAAATGCCTCCCTGGCCATAAGCACATGCAGTAAGTGCTATCCAGCAACCAGCAGAGTAACCAGAGATTCAAAAACCTCAAGGAATGAAAGGCACTGGGATCCCTCCCAGCAGTGCAGTGTTACAGGCAACATTCAAAAGACACATCCAAATTTAAAAATAAAGCAAATAAACAAGTAAGCATGTTGCACTCCACCACTCCTCAGTACATAATCTCTTACTGAGAAATGAACTGTCAGCAGAGCTGGTTGAGGTTGCCACACCAGAAATGGAGGTCAAAATTCACACCATTTTTTTGGGATTGCAAGGTACCACCTTACTCGTCATCTCAGCTGAGGTCCTTCAAAAGCCAGAGGAAAGGCTGCCCAACACATATCCAAGTCAATGGATAGCTGAGAGCCACTGAAATGCTCTGACTTTCCCCACTAAATTTGAGAGGAGGAATAGATAGAAGAGCTCTGTTCTTGTATAGAGCCTGCTCTTGGACCTTAGACTACAAGGTCCTTTTGTGCCCTTCTTTCTCTTTACTAGTAGACTTTCTGGTACAGTTACCAGGGTTTGCAGGTACTGGCAATACAATTACAGTGACAGTGTAAGGTTCCACAATTCCACTATAGCTCATCCTACTGTTCAGTCCACCAAGCATGGACTTGTTTTGTGTTTACAGCCCAGCTGGCTTCTTAGCAAAGTAATTCTGAGCTTGAAACAACCTTGTCATAAGAACAAAACCTCCAGAGTATTTTTTGTGCAGAAGAGTACAACCCCTTTGGTCTCTGGTTTTTGCATTCATTTCTGTGATCACAGGAAGGTTTGGGTGTGAGAAAGGGAGGAATTTTTGTTAGAGTTGCTTTAGTTTGAGACATACCTTGATCTGTTCCCATTGTCTCCCCCATTTAAGGAAGGCACTGACGGCCCCCAACACCTGTGGTGCCCATGCCCTGCTGCTCCTGTGTTCCCATGCCCAGCCCAACTGGGACCTTGCTCCTCCAGCTCAGCAGTTGCTTTCCAGGTGGCTGGTGCATAGAAATATCAACAGCAGGGAGCTTGAAAGGTAAGTTGAATTAAAAGTAGCTTCCCCAACTCTCCAAAGTGGGATTGAAAGAGGAGAAATGCCGCTCAAGAAGTGCTGTTTATTCACCTACAATTGACGAATAGCAAAAAAAAAAAAAAAGATAAATTAATCAACAAGAATCTTTTTTCTTAATCAATAATACTGTAAGTTAGTGCATAACTTAGATACTCTAGGATGTGATTAAGGACACTCTGCCTGCACCCCCCTATATTTTCCATGTATTGAGTAAATAAATCTTCCCCTGCCCATGGTGCCTTGTGAAGGGGTGAGCACAAACTTTCTATTCAGGTCAAAACCTGCAGTATTTAAGGAGCTCAGAATGTTTCATTGAAAATATAAAGCAGTGCCTCAGCGTTTATCTCTTTCCACAGGTGATGACTTACTGCATTTCTCAGTCACTGGGAAGTAGGAAATGTGTACCTGCGGACTTCAGCACTGACCACTATAGTGATGGTTTAGGGTTCAAAGCCCCAGTTGCTGTTTGAAGGAGACACATGCAGAGGACGTGGTTTCCAGACCATGCAATTCTCGAAGGTAGTCCCTAGATGTCACTGAACACCACGGCTGGTTTAAATCTAAACCAGGGCATTTTTCACCAGGCAAGCACTTCTCACACTAGAGACAGGGTGCATTTCTGTTAGCTGGAAAATTACAGCTTTCAAAAAAAGCTTTTTGCATTCAGTCCTTCAGTTTAAGTGTTGAAATAATTCCATATTGAAAACTAGGAAAGTTGTAGCATATCGAGCTGCTCAAGCACCAGTGCTGGGTTTGCTCCTGAGCTCTATCAGACCTGCAAGGTGGTTTGCATCCCCTTCTAGGGGTGACTTAGGGCCTCATCCAGCAGCTCCTCCATTAAGAGGGAAAACCCCTGTTCCTTTGGTCCTTCTCAAAATCCTTCTGTTTCTCTTTCTTGCATGAAATTACTTTTCCACAGCAATGTGCCCACACCTCATGCCTGTCTTTATTTTCTCAGAGGCACCTGGTCCCAAAAGAACCCCCAGGGCTGAGAGCGCTGGGGAGCAGCACCCAGGTCCACCAGCCATGGCCCTGCCCTGCAGCTGTGCTCAGTTTTAAATTAGTCTGAGATTTGTCTTAGTTTCCTGGAGAGTTGGGTTGTTTCCTGGAAAGCCTGGAGAAAAGAATGCTCCCAGGAGACCTTATAGGAGCCTTCCAGTGTGTAAAGAGGGCTTACAAGAAAGCAGAGCACTCCCCCTCATACTAAGGACTTTAGTCAAGATGCTGCCTTTAACAAACAGAAGGCCTGTGGGGAAGATTTTCAAAGGGTGATGTGACAGGTGACATTTTTGAACATCTGCCTTTATATTGCAATGTTATAAACTTTGATACATATAAACTGATATCATCTACACACTGATGTCTAGTATTTCCTTGGACTCCCAAAGCAGCCCCAAAAGGAGCAATCTTTTTGGCATGGACTGTATTAGTCAAGCGGCTTTTTCCTTAAAAAAAATGAAAAGCACGTGCAAACATTTAAAACCCTCCCAAGTGGAAAAGAGGTTCAATTTAAAAAGGAAAGTGAGAACAGACTACATTTAAAGTAATAAAGAAAAGTAATAACAACAACAACAACAAAAAAGTCTCATGGGGTTTGTGCTTACAGAAGAGAGGCTGTAAATTAGAAACATGCTCCACCAGCAAATCCAGATAGATGTTGCTGTTGCTGCTACAGGCTGCCTCTTAGTCAAACAGCACTGCCTTCTCCGCCAGAAAAAACACCCAAATCTGAAGATTTATTCTCAAGGTTAGGACATCTGGGAACTTTCTGTAGAGTACATTAAATCATACCTGAACTTATACTGTCTTGGCTACTTCAGTGCTTTTTCAGCCTACTAGAGTGGCAAACGTTTAGCTCCCTTTTAACTTGTTTTCCTTATCCCTCACTGGTCATACAATTACCTCTGGTTGTGCTTATTTGGCACACCTGGAGCAAAGCTTTTAGTTTGTCTCTGACAAGTTTGGGTCTAGGTAGACAAAAGTAGAGAAATTTAATATAGTTCTTGGGTTATTTCTGTATCAAATGAAAATAAAACAATACAACAAATGTCTGTGAAGAAGCAGGCATGGCATGAACCATAGGAAATCAAAGCTACTCACACATGTAGGTGGGGATTTACTGTAAATATGAGCAGTGCAAGAGTCATGGCACTGAAGAGACTGTGTAGATTTCACCTGAACTGGTTTCAGGTGGTAAGAACAGGCCAGCTCCCACAGACACCACCCCAGGTAACTAAAACTAATCTCAGACTAGACTTAAAACAGAACAAAACATGTCTCTGCTCTACAGCTCTGTACCATCATTACCTTGGAACATGTAATTATGAAAAATAGTTATTTTTGTGCTGTAATAGTGACTAAGAGCCCAACCATGAAAGTGGACGCAGCTGCTCTATGTGCTCTTCAAACAGAGGACAAAATGCTAGTTTGACTCAATAAGCTCTGAGGCTTTCAAGGTCTTCAAGCAGCTGCATACTCTGCGGCTAACACTGACAGCTCACCTGCTTGTCCATGGGGAAACACTCAGGAGGCATCTAATAAGCAGCAGGGAAAGTTTGAGGATATTTCTAGGGAGTCCTGGTATGGGGGGTAGAAGCATTGTAGGAGAAAGAAAGTGTTTGCTTTTAAAGTACAAAGAACAGATAATAGAGATTATCACTTTTGGCTGAGCGAGGAAGGCTATGGAAACCTCACTAATGCATTAGAGATGACAATGTTGCAGTAACTGAGATACAGTGGGAACCTGGATAAATATCTTATCTGGGTGGATGGACAGAAATGGTCTATATTACTGATGCAGACAAAATCACAAGAATTCAGGGACAAGATTAGTATAAACATCTGGATCCAAAGCAGTAGAAGAAAATCAGTGTTATGGTCCTGAATGATAGGGAAGAGGAGTTCCCAGTCACTAAGAGAGAAGATGGAGGAAGGCATGAGCAGGGAAGCCTGTGGGATGGGCTGTACTGATTTCAATACCTCTATATTCCCAGGAGATTTGAAATTTTCAGTTTGGGCACACAAGAAAAGCTCCAGAGCAGAGAATTGAAATCCTCAAGTCTCCAGCAGACATTTATGTTTATGAGGGAGATTGCCAGAAATTAGTTGTGTATACATGGTTTAAAAAAGGGATTAGGTGAGAAGCCTGAGATACACTTGCCAGCTGGTGAATGTTGCCAGCTCCTGGAGAGTGGTTTGAAAAGATCACCAGGTATTTGCAGTTGTCACTCTGGCAGGGTTACATCCAGTTGTCTGACAACAGCTAGTCATAGACACTTAAACACAGGTGGAGGCTTTCTGCTTCTCCTCAGAACTCCTCAGTCTTCCACTTACTAAAAAAATCTGTATTTACTTTCTTACACTAAACAAGTTCAGACCTTGCTCTTTCACTCTGTCTCATATTGTTGATCTGCTGCATGTAATTCAAAATGCAACAGTTCAAGTAATTTATCCCGAAAGTGCTCTTGGTTGTCCATATAAAATTAGTATTTCATATTTTAAACATGCAGTACATTGAAAAAATAGAGAACAACACAGTATATTTGTCTCACGTAAAACATACATAATATAACAATAAAAATGTGTGCAGACAATTATTGTATGATATTTAATGAAAGGAAGAATAAGAGCAAGGAAAAAATCCACAAAATTACGGTTTATTTTAATAGGGTGCTATTAGGACAGAAAATCTTGCCTTACTTAGGTAAATCTGTATTTTTTTAGTATCTACAAATAAGAATAATCACATGAGCACAGCTACCAAGTCAGTGCTGGACATCTTTTCCTTGTCGTAAACACCAATATAAAATTATCCTATTCTATATAATGTAAGTGAATATGACAAAGTAAATGAGTCCAAAGAAGGGAAAAATCATACCTCTTGACTATACAGCAAACAGACTGGTTTTCTGATTGTTGGCTCACAGAAAGTCCTGTGTAATTTCTTCCCCTTACATACAGAGTTCCTGTAGCAATTTATTTCCCATTAACCTAACAAAAGCTGCGACAGCAGAGGATGCTTGCAATGGTTGTCCATACAAGCCAATTTATGCTCATATCCTATGTTACCTTACGGTAAACAATTCACTTAAGCATGCTCGAAGTAAGATGAAATACTATGCCTACACCTTGTGCTGAGGTGTGAAAAAGCACCAAGGATGATGAGGTACTGTTAGGCCTGAGTAGTATTTCAGTGAGGATTTTTGAGATTTCAGCTGAATAAAGGAGGAAGCACAAGTCTGAGTTGTTACGTATTTTAGTGTTGCCTCCTTTCTGCCCCTCACCCGCAGTTTTGATGAGCATTTCTCAAAAGGCAGTTTCCAAATCTCTGTGGCTTTGGAAATCATGCTACCAGTGAACCGAGCATCCAACCTTGGGGACCTGTAACACATCCTACAAAGTGCTTGTATAAACCCTGAAGACAAATTTCTCATCCTCAACTGAGGCAGAAATAACCAGCTCTACAAATGAGACAATGTGTAGCAGCCCAGAAAAAGCGGAACAGAGACTTCAGAAGCTCATAGGCTGAGGCAGCAATGTTTTGCCATTGCAGGAGAAGTAAGCTCCTGTTTGAATAAGAGGTTCACCTTCAAAGAATTCAATGCACATTAAAACCCCATCTGGAATTTTTACTGTTGCACTTTGAGATATGCCTTTCATGGAGATCGTACAGAGAAAAGTAGTGAGAATGAGGAAAAGTCTGGAAACATCTGCCCTGTGAAAAAAAAATTGAATACTTGAGACGATAAGATGCAAAAAACTATTGTAAAGAGGGGAAGAATCTATTCTCTGTGCTCACAATGAGCTGAGCAAGCAAGTATCCTGGACTGCATCAAAAGCAGCAAGGTTAAGGGAGATGATTCTCCCCCTCTACTCTGCTCTTGTGAGACCACCTAGAGTGCTGTGTCCAGCTCTGGGGTCCCCAACAAAAGAATATAAGAACATAAAACATAAGAACAACTTAGACCTGTTGGAGAAAGACCAGAGGACATTCTCAAAGATGATCCAAGGGCTGGAGCACCTCTCCTATGTAGACAGGCCAAGATAGTTGGGGTTCAGCCTGGAGAGAAGAAGGCTCCAGGAAGACCTTGTAACACCTTCCAGTATCTATAGGGGGCCTACAAGCGAGCTGGAGAGGGACTTTTCAGAAGGGCATGTAATGATAGGACAAGGAGTCTGAAAGTAGGTTTATATTAGATACTAGAAAGAAAATTTTTACTGTAAGGGTGGTAAGGAATGGGTTGCCCAGAGTAGTTGTGGATGCCCCATTCCTAGAAGAGTCCAAGGCTGGGTTGGACAAGGCCCCAAGCAACCTGGTGTTGTGGAAGGTGTCCTTGCCCATGGGTTGGAACCAGATGATCTTCAAGATCCCTTCCAACCCAAACCTTTCTATGACTCTATGATTCTATGAAGTGCTGAAGACGCAGCAAGAAAAATTTACATTTACCATCAGGAATTTTTTTTCCTAATCATCACAGTCGTGAAGCACTGATTATGAGGGGGTTTGGGGAGCTGCATGGTTAGAGGCGGCTTGGCAGAAATATCCGTGAGAAGAAGGGGATAGACTAGGTGACCTCTTCCAGTCCCTTTCAAGTCTAGTAATTATGATTCAACGAATGATTTCAAGTAATTGCAAACTTAAATTGTTTTTACATTCCACTGTAAATCTCATAATAACTTGAAATCACCTCTATATTTAAAGAGAAAATCCTACTTCAATCCAAAAGAAATCAATCTTAACTACAGTTTGATTCTATCTATAGTGGCTTTTTTTCTTTCAAATTTCACATCCATATTCCTAAACCCTTACTAAATCATCACTTTAAAACACTGTGCAAAAGCTAAAGTTTTATATATTTCCATCATTAAAAAAAGTAATCAGAACCAACCAAGCCCCCGCACCTTATCCCTTACAATTTTTACCTTTCCTCTTTTTCACCAGCCTGGCCCTGTCAGTTTTATACTTTCACTGCATGTCAGGCAGTGCATTTAATGCTGGACTGCAAGCCCTCAAATTTAAACTATCTTTTCACAGGCAAGATCGCCCGTGTCACTTTGAGACTGCAGATGATCTGGGATCAAAGGCACAGCAATGTAGTGCCTTTATACCTGATTGCTACAGTGACAGATCAGATTTGTCTTTCAGTCCCAAATTCACCGTGCAAAGAGCAACAACATAATAAAAATTTCATTAAGCAGCTTTACTTTTTCCATATAACAAACTTCAAAGGAAAAGAGAATTGGGGGGAAAAAAATGTATGATATAAGAAAAAAAAATACAACTCCAAATGAAAGGATACTATGGAGAACTGGGGCATTCCTTTGCAGAAGTATTGAATGCCTGCAGCTGAAAATCACTCCACAGCACTGAAAATCAGGCCAATGTTATTTAACCAAGATGAGCCATTTTCCACATATCATTTATCAGCACCAATTTGTAATAACCCTATCAAAGAGTAACTAAGTGCAGAATTTGGCCCTAAATATTTCTGATGCAATAATTTCTTCTGCTTTTTGTGGAGAGATTACTTCTCCCTTTGTGTTATTAACATGGACAGGAATCTGTGAGTCCCTAATTCCTAATGAGACTGAAGAATGTCAGAGATTAATTTGAAAGGAGACCATCATGGAGCATTGCCAAGAATTATTGATTTTTTTTTTTTTTTT